>PVJX010006931.1:0-73877 GCA_004027295.1 Dolichotis patagonum
TGCTTGCAAGGCAGGTGTTTATGCTACTGAGCTAAATCCCCAGCCCCTGCCATTTGTTTTGAGTTACTTGGTTTTTAATTCTTCCTCACCAGTACATTCAAGGCAACTCCACCTTTTCCAACAGCCCATCAGAGACTATTTTCATACTGTCACCACACCGACTTTTCCAATCTCACCGATTTTTCAAAAGGAGAATAAACTGTCAGCCACCTCCTCCAAGCACTTTGTTTCATATTAATAACCCAAACAGTACCACGGTTTGGGAAAAAAAATGATGCAAAAGAACATCGCCTTTGTTTGTTTCTTTCCTTCTCCATTCTGGGCTGGCCAATGTGCTAGTCTTTCGACATCCAGGGCAGAGTATAGAAACATCTGTTCGAGGAACAGTTTGACTTCCACCTTTCCACATAAATCATCACTAGTAAAAGTTTTATAAGGTGCATGCTTTTCCCCTTGCTTCAGCCTTTTGTAACTGACTGACTGACTGAGCCCAAATAAGCAAGATGAACTTGACATTTAGCCATATGCTGGCCACCAGATGTGTGTGTGTGTGTGTGTGTGTGTGTGTGTGTGCGGGAAGAGAAGCTGTCTGCTGCACCAAAGGAACATTATAAGTACCGCAAATGTGATTAGTAGCCCCACAGTCACTGGATCTATGAAATATTCTAATGGAGTAAATTAGATTTCTCACTTACCTGTCAAAATTGCCCATGGATTGTTTTCCCTGCTTGTCGAGTTTGAATCCAGTTCATGTATTGAGATTTCAAAGCAGTTTCAGGATGTCTCCATATTAATAATCTGTGTGGGTGATCCTTGCTTTCCCAGGAACTCCTAAATAAAACAGAATAAAAAACAAAATTAGGATCGTGTAAACACTCATGGCACACTAGTTGTTGTGATATCCATAATTCACACTAAAAAATAGTTTGACCATTCTTATAATAGAAAACGAGAGAAATGTGTTCTCTTAAACAATTATTCTGTCTCTGGCAGTGGTCTTGAACTTACAGTTTCATCTGGTAGAAATCTGAGTGAATGGAAAAAGCTCCATCAAGGATAATTGATGTGAGGCTGGATATAACAGATTTGACTAAAATCTGCTGATTGGAGCAATTAAGTGTACATTCTGGACAATTTGACATTGAGAAAAACCAAGACATTGATGACGTACAAGTTTATTTTACATGTATTATTTTATTCTTTCACCACGATAGTCTTCCAAAGCACTTATTTTTTTGTCTGACAGATGTTTTTATTAACATCTTAAAAATCACAGTAGCAAGGCTTCTAAGCAGGTGGTGGATGTTAAGACCAGTTAACGGAACCCCCGATCCTCCCTGTCCTTAGATAGAGAAGACATAGATTGTGATTGCATTTTATTTTAGTAATTAATATGAAAATACTTCATGTACTGTATTTGGCCCAAAGCAAAAATGCTATAGTCACTTTCACATTGAACTGTGGTGCATTTCAAAGAAAAACTAATAGTAAGTTCTGTGTCACAGTATATCACAATTATAGTCATATTTCTTAATGATCATTGGATAAAGTTCAGGGAAGGCCATCTTTTGGAATAAATTCCTAAATACATGCCCAGCTGATTAAATCACGAAGAAGTTACTCAAGTCAAATATTACATAATCAGACTGAAAATGTGTTATTTTTTTATTAACCCAGGTTTTTTGTTTATAATACATACATTCACCATTTGGAGTTGGTACATATCCAGATGACAATTTATTCTTTTTAAAATCTCCTTCCTCTTCCTCTCAGTCTCTTATCCTTTAGGTCCTCTTCATAGCTCCACAAAGGCTAACTTTCTGTTCCTTACCTTTTTATTTATTTTTTTTTATTTTGCTCTTTATTTAGAACTAGGTTTTCTCAGAAATTATGCAATATTAACCCGCAGTATTCAATGTAATTTATTTAGCATTATAATTTCAAGGCATAATCATTTTCCTATAAATAACTTAAATTTATCCTCCTTTATGGTGGAATAAGAACCCATTTTGTGAAGATACCATATTCTCTATATGCATTCACCTGTAGATAGAAATATAGGGCCCTTCTAAAATATAGCTATTGTTAGTTGTGCTGCTTTAAATGCAGGTATCCACACATCACTGAAGCACAATTTCTGTAAGTATTTGGGGAAGATATCCAGAAAGCACTTTCAAAAGAATAAAATTTCCAAATAAACCAGGCATTCCAAAAAAACACAGGAGACACAACAACTACAAAAATACAAAAATAAATAAATGAATAAAATCAAGAACCAGAAACAACATTGGAGAGTCTGCACTGTCAGTGAGAATTCCCTCTCTCTCACGCCTTACCAGGGAAGTAACCTGATACAACCGTATGGTAAGAGATTGCTTTCTTGTTTTAAATTCCTTCCTTGTTCCTGACCAAGCTGCCTTACACAAACCAAGCATTCTGCCCTGCTCATCTATTTTTATAAACGTAATGCTGGGGCTGGGGATTTAGTTCAGTGGCACAAGCGCCTGCCTTATAAGTGTGCAGTCATGAGTTCGATCCCAGGTACTGATAAAAAAATAAATAAAATATAATGCTGCCCAATTCATGAATCTCTAATTAAAAAGACATATTGGATCCTTAAATTCAATTCATTGATTTATTTTTCTTTCATACCATACTATTTTGCTTTCCTCCTTACGTTTGTTTTGTCTTTCAATATTCACTGTATCTCTTTTGGACTCACAGGACTTCTTTGAACTAAACTGAATAAAGTAATTTCCTATATATATAGACTTTATTAGTTTCAAAGTTAACACTGTCTTATTGTTATTTTTTTGCAGTAAAGTACAGGTTTCTTGCATTTATTTTTATTTGGTTAACACATTTCAGATATACATAATGATAAAATTCATCACAGGGAATTTATACTTGTACAAAATGTATCTTGCCTCTCCTTCTTCTCTAGTTGCCCCCCCTTCTCTTCAACCCTTCTTCCTCTTACAAAACTGTTGTTTCCATGTTTTCTTTCTACTTTCATTTCTTATCCGTTCTTTCCCTTGCCCATACCCTTTCTCACTTGAACATTTTTGTCCATTTCCCAGTATCTATTATACATTTTAAGCCTTATTTACAATTCAGGTTTCTCACACCAGAGAAACAATGTAGTATTTAAACATGCATGTCCAATTTATTTCATTTAAAATAAGTAATGATCTCAAGGTCGGTATATTTAGCTAGAAATGTCTCAGGCTTATCTTTCTTTATGGCAGAGTAATACTTCATTTTATTTTTAAAAAAGTGCTATGCATTTTATCCATTTATCAGTTAATAGGCAGTAGGGCTATTTTCAAAATTTAGCTGTTACAAACTGTATCACTGTAAACATGGATGTAAATATATGGCTATGGTACAATGTTTTTAAGTCTTTTGGGAAGATATCAGAAGAGGAGTAAAACAGTCAAAAGGACCCGCTAGTTTTAGTTCTCCTGAGGAATATCCACACTGATTTCCAGAGTGGTTGTAACATTCTACACTCCCACTAACAGTGTAGCAAGGTTCCTTTTTCTGTGTAGTCACACCAGCATTTTACATTGGTTAATTTCTTGACTATAGTCATCTTTTCTGGAATGAGATAGAATCTCAGCATTGTTTTAATTTGCATTTTCCAAAAGACCAGAGTTGTTGAACAGTTTTTCATTTATTGCCTGTTTGTACCTCTTCATCTGAAAAGTGTGTATTAATTTCAGTGGCATATTTTTGGATTGGGTCTTTAAATTTGGAGGAGTCTGATATTTTGAGTTCTTTCTGTATTTGGGATATTAGTCCTTTGTCTGAGGTACAGCTGGCAAAAGAATTTCCCACACTGTGCACTGTCTTTTCACTTTGTCGGTGATGTCCTTTGCTGTGCAAGAGCAAGATGAGATTTCAGTTGCTGATTCTTTGTAATACTTATTGTGTGATCAGTGCATTGTTCATAAAGATTTTGCCAACACCAATTGATATAGGGGAATGTAACACTCAACCTACTATGTCCGCGAGCTTGTGTTCTCTAAAACAAGAATGAATTTTAAGAACAATGGAGGTGAAGAGTAGAATATATTTACATGGAAAAAGAAAGCTTCTGTCTGAAGAGAGACAGAGGGGGTCCCAAGTGGGTTGCCAAGGACTCTGTCATTTCCAGGGACTTTATAGAGTTTTAACCATGGGTTTATGGTGGGGGAAGACTGGGAACTCACAAGGCAGATGGACATAAGTTAGGACATAACTATAGTTAGCCAATAAGATCAATAGTTCAGGTAAAATTGATTACATTAGGGATAAATGGGGAAGCCAGTCACATAGAAAGCAGGCATTCTTACAGAGTAGTGACTCTTTCCCAGGGGAATGAGAACTATTTAGGGTATCAGTCCTCAGGATATGGGTGCATTTGTTTGCCTTTTTGTCTTGAGGCCTGGTCCACAGCAGGAGGCCTCAGCTTCCCTGGCAGTTTCCAGGTGTCTCCACTGAGGACCTAGCCCTATCTTACTGCCTATAATAGTGCTACCTAACTAACTCAGCTGCCTGCAATACTACTCCCCATATTTCCCATCCATTTTCTTATATCTTCTTTGATCTCCTTTGTCAGAGTACTGAAGGTTTCATGTAAAAGTCTCCTACTTACTTTGTTAGATTAATTTGAAAGTATTTCTTTCTTTCTTTCTCTTTTTGGATGCTACTATGAAAGGCATTGTTTCTCTAATTTTTCTCTCAGTAAGTTTATTATATGTGCACAGGAATGCCACTGAGTTTCAGCTCTTGACTGTGTATCGGGCTATGCTACACTATTTTATTATTAAATCTAGATGTCTGTTTGTTGAGTTTTTGGGGCCTTCTATATGGAGTATCATGTCACCTGTGAATACTGATAATGTAACTTCTTTCTTTCCTATTCTTATTCCTTTTAGTTCTTTCTTTTGTCTATTTGCTCTGGCCAATGATTCAGGAATAAGAGGGGTGCCAGTGGACATGCTTATCTTTTTCCTTATTTAAGAGTAGATAGTTTTCACTTTTTGTTCATCCGATATGCTGTGGCCATTGCTTTTTCATAGATGACTTTTATCAGATTGAGACATAAACCATCTATTCCAATTTTTTACAGGGCTTTCATCATGAATGGGTGTTGAACTTTATTAAATACCTTTCTGTGTCTATTGGGGTGATCATGTATTTTTTTGTCTTGGGCTCTGTTGCTATGGTATACTACATTTATTGAATTTCATACATAATACCATCTGTAGATCCCTAGTATCAATCCTACTTGGTCAAAGTGTATAATCTTCTTGAGAGAGGGAGCAAGCTGGGGTGGTGGAGTACTCCTGTATCTCACCACACTAGGGGGAGCAAGCCTTCTTTTAAAACACGCACAAACTGCTTACATGTCATCTTGTCACCAATGAAGATTTGTCAAATGTGCCAGTTAGCACATTTCCCCATTTCCTAAGTATGTCATCTTAATAGACCAGTTAGTAACAGCCTGAGTATTTTATATTGTAAAATTTCCTTCCACTTCTAATGCTTCTGAACTTTTGTTTAAATGAAAATGATAGCCAATTTGTCCAATTGCCACCAGATTTTAAAGAAACAAGATTTGTTAATTTGGTCTTCAATTAGGTTTTGTTCATTTTTATTCTATGTGATAGTAGGATTATCCTTTAGTAGAAAATGTAACTGAAGAAGATACATAAGTTTCTCTTTTAGATCTTTCATAGTAGATGAAAAGGAAATGTAGTCATGCTGTGATTAAAAAGGAGGAGAGAGGGTAGGAAAAAAAGAAAAGAAGGAGGAAGATACAAAGAAGAAACTTTAGAACTAGATTAAGGGGTTGTTAGAACTCCAATTCCTAATCATTTATCCAGTATCAAACTACTATTGCCATTCTACCATTGTTATAAGTTGATAACATTAATTGGAAGTCCATTTAATCTGTCAAAAGTTAAATGATATTCATGTTTTATCCACTTTATTCATTAGAGAAAAACCATTGTTTCAATAAAAATGCATACAGTAACATATTTACTTGTTCTCATTCCATGGAAGAATCCTGACCAATTTACAACTCTGCAAATTGTAAACAACTGAAAACAAGGTAAAATAATTTTTCTCTGCAGACAAGGTCACACTTTGATCAACTTCCTGTCCTACTATAATCAATTTCCTTTCTCACTAGACTAATTTTGTCTCTACTTGCATGTTTGTTTTTAATATATGTCATCCATAAATGTGTTTATAGCCTGTATTTTTCTTGAAACTAATTATATTGCTCCTGGCTCTCTCATTGCAATTTGAGTCATAGAAAAGCCTTATTTCTATTTATTTTGTAATGATACAAGGTATAATTTTATCTTTTTAAAAATATTTTTTATACTTTTTACAACTATGTGGAAGACAGGAATTGCCAAATATGTTTTACAGACAAGTCTTAGCACATCCCATGACTTGTCTGAGGGTCACTGATATCCCTGGGTCACTTCTTTGCTATTTAGCACTGGATGCTCGATGCTAGGACTGCAAAGCTGGACAAAGTTGTGTCTATCTTTAAGGTCAAGGAGATCAGAGCAAATCTTTATTGAGAGCTGCTTATAGGTAAAGGACTTCCCTAGCTTTGTTGGAGTGAAAAAATTCAATAAATCCTCACTATCACAAATTCTTTACTGTATGAAATACTGAACCCAAATACATTCAAACTATGCTCCTTACTATCTGAACTCACTCACTGAACTCTGGCTAACTAAATTGAGGAACCTAATAGATGTGCAGAGGGAGAGATACTTGATTACTATCTTTTAATCCTGAAAGTCACCTTGTCAGGGAAGGATTCTTCCCATTTTTATAGATAAGAAAAATGAGGCTTGGAGAAAGTTACATTAAAAAATATTGGTGGCACTCTAGGATGGTTAGAGATAACAGGATTCTACAACGCACCTTCCTCACATAATAGATGGGAGTGAAACTCAGGGAGCCTGAACCAGGAGGCTCACTAGAATTGCACACCTGCTTAGGAGCAGGTCTCACCCTCCGTACATTGCTTAATTCTGCTTCTGTCTATTTATCTGCACCAGTAACAAAAGAGAACAGAATGCATGTCAATTAGAATAAGTGATACAAGAATGATAAATATTCATAAAAATCATGCAAGCTTTTCAGCCAGTCTGAAAGTTCTCTTTCTAAACACATTCATCAGGGTATTAGTCCTTAGATGATCTGAAGATTTCTCTCTGACCTCGTTTCTTCTACTTTCCCACTATAATCATGAACGTTTATTAAGTCATACTGTAGAATCCCATCATATGACCAAGACTAGCTAAAAGTCCAAGGGCCTTTGTGGCTTGCATTTGAAACAACTCAAGGAAAGAACCATATTTTATGGAAGACTAATTTAAAAAAATGATGCATCTGATTAACAAATAATGATATGGAAAAGATTACATATTATGAAAAATGGAGTTTCTATAGAAACAAAACTAATTATGAGGTTCAAAAGAAAACACTGGAGGAGTCTTTGTGAAATATATGGGAATCACTTGCCTCCGTTCTAGTATAGCTTATAATTTTAGAGTTCTGTATAGAGATTGTTGAGCTGAACAACTTTTGACTTAGCTCAGAAATTCAAGAACGAGTTGCTGCTGTCAACACTGACTGGAGGATGCGAATGATTTTCTTATGCCCATCTGCAGGGTGTGGATGGCATAAGTCTTGGCTTCTCTGGCCCAGTGAACTACCTTTCAGCAGGCAAAGTTCCAAAGGCTGAATTTTCACCTCCACAGTCCCCTGACTACTAAACAATAAAAGTCAAGAGGATTTCAGATTTTTCTTCATTTTCTAGCTACGTTGGTCCTTATCTTCTCCCTTATCTATACTGTTTCTGTTTGTTTGTTTGGGAATTTTTGTTCTCTCAGTATTTTGCTTTTTCCAGATTTTTCCTCTCTGCTTCCATCACAAAAATATGTCTACAAGAAAAACACGGCCATAGGAATTGAATGAATTTTTCCCACATCATCTTTTTTTAGGCAGAAGAGACAGGCCGCTATTTATTATTGTCCCCTCAAGTGTGAGTGTGTCAGTATCACAGAAGCAACAGTGGGTTACTATTTTCACTTTGTCTGGTTTTTATTTTTTTCCTTCTGAAAACAGCAACACCTGCCTTGCTTAGGAACTCTGCCTTTGTGTCCTTTCTTCCATGTGCAACACGCCTCACACCTTGGGCTGATTTTATTTCCGGCCTTCATAGCCTCCAGAGAATTTCCCTTATGAAATTTACAACCTTCTGTTTCTTTCTAAGGCATCAACATTCTGATGGAATTGTGTACTACGGAAACCTATGCTAATTTCAGTCATTATGTCCAGGTGTATTTCAGGTTCCCACCGAAAAGTGTTATTTTCCTGCAGCATCAAGGGTTCTTGGAAGAGCCACACACAGGTTCCTTTGTTAAAATATCAGGAGACCATTAAATCTATCAACCTTCTCCTGCAAAGACAGAATTCCCTAGGGAGGTGGGGAAATTAAATAAAGTTGAAAAATTGTATTCAGATGTACATAAGAAACGAATTATTGTGCATTTTAAATATTTCTGCTTTCGAGGCTAAATCCAAAGTGCCAAGAAAACAGTACAAAAAAAAAAAAGATATGTTGATGTGTTATCTCATAGTTGTCAAGAAAATTTAAGAAGGTTTGCCTTGAAAGTCTTTTTCAAAGAAATAAATTGCTGTTAATGGCGTTACAAAGAATAGCTAAGATTTCAAGGTTACGGGCCAGGGGTTTAGCTCAGCGGTATAAGTGCCTGCCTGGCAAACACAAGGTTGTGAGTTCATTCCCCAGTACAAAAAAAAAAAAAAAAAAAAGATTTCAACGTTACTAACTCTTGTTTCACAAATGTTCAAACTCAGACCATGTAACAGTTTTCAAATCCTTTTGCATTTACCTCATAGGTCCTTTCACTTTAAAAATACTGAATAAATGATTGTTATAAAATTTCCTTGTGCAAATATCAGTGTTTAAATGTGTTCATGCTACACAGTGTAAGATGCGTAAAAGAGAATTATGTTCTTTGTAAGGAAAGATAAAGATACTCACATTTATCATAGTGACCAATTATATTGATGTTATCCAGGTAATTAGATTAAGGGGAACAAAGAAAGGTGCGAACTGTTCCATGATAAAGCTAGGTTTTTCAGAAGAAAGTGAGATGAGGATAGGTTCTTAGGTTTCCTCAACCCATGGCCTTTTCATCCACCTAAGACAGAATTGATATTTCCCTGAAAAACCAACCTGTGTCATTCAGAGAGAGGATATCAGCTTGAGATATTCAGCCAGCTACGATACTAAACTTTCCGTACGTGTGTCTTGCGCGCGATGCAAGGGAAAGGGATTTGATGTCTCACAGAGAGCCAAAGAGGTTTGAGACATTTAGAAAGAGTTTATGACACTCTCTACCCTGCTCCATTATCTAGGATTATGACATGGGAGTTAAAAGAGCTGAATCCAAGTCAGCAGAATTGTGATTAAATACTATGTGCCATTATTGGCATATTTGGCAACAGACTTGTTTAAGGCTTCCATGTTAACAAAGTGTCCACTCTGTGTTCCCAGTCCTGCATTTTGGCACACAAGGATGCCAATTCTGTTAAATGCATCACAGCACAAGAGTTTGAGAGCATGAGTACACCGTGGCTCTTCCAATCAATGGGAGGCAGCATACACTGGAGCCCACAGGATGAAGAATGCTCTCATCTCTCAGACCTGCAATCCCTTCTCAAGCTGAAAATTGATTTGGACTCATTTACTATGATTATTTCCACAAGACTGGTTTTTCACTGTTTGAGTATACACAAAATTTATAAGACAAGCCAAAGCAAAAAGACTAATGCTATCTTATATCTGAGCAAACAATAAATTTAATAGAGTATCATGAGACCCAAATTGAGAGCCATGAGGAAAAGAGAATGTATCATATTCTAAAATTGTTTTATTGACTATACACAAATTAAAGGATATTTTATGGCATCCGTGTATCAGCATTCCAAATCTCAATGGAACTTTTGACATAAACACACAAACAAGAACTGAATTATTACATGTATATAGACAATATCTTTTTTGGCATCTTCAGGCAGAGGTATGGTAAATAAACATAACCTTTATTACTCAAAAATGTGTTCATATGTTGATTTCAAAAAAGAAACTGATGTTTTGAAATATCTTCTTTTCATTTCATTCCTACCATCTATTTCCTGGTGTTCTGATACAAAAATCTAAGCTTAAACATATTTCCATGGCTGATTTTCATGAAGTCCCTAACTACAAAAGTATCAACATTGGAACTACAGGGTATATGATTATGTTATGCTCAATAATTACATTAGTTAGGTTTTCAGGTTAAGTTTATATTAAAGAAAAATTATTGCTTTTTTCTTTTATTAATTTTTGGGGAGGAAAAATAACATCATAATCATCTGCACGCACTACAGTCATACTTGCTTCAAGACTAGCTTGTCAGTCCCTTGCAGTAGTATTTTCTGAGCATCTTTCCTCTTCTTTAAAAGAGGGTAACAATGGTATATAACTAAAAAGGTGATTGTAGAAAGCAAAAAAGTCATTACTCCTGACATATGATAAATGCTTCATTGATGGTAGCTATTAGTTTTCACTTCTCCAACTTGTGTTTTTTTAAATGCCATCTAAGAGTGAAATGACATACTTTGTTCAGAAACATAGAGATTATATAGCTATCTCTGGGATTAATTGTTAATAGACTGTCAACCATGGCACTATCTTGTTACACAGAAACCAATCTCAGTTCCCAAGCGTGAGAATAGCAAAGCATTCTCAGAAAACAGTAAAGAAGTGTGTGTTTCAGACACATGTATTTAAATCTGATCAAAGCAAGGAGTGATAAAACAAATGTATCAGAGGCAAGGTTAAATGGTCCCTTTGTGTCACTTAGGCTCCCTCTGAGCACTTGATGCCACCAAACAAATAGAGGTCCATATTTCAGTGTTTAAGTAGTTCAAAATTAAAAATCAAGCTTACAGTTTAAACATCCTTTCACCTTTGTAATATCTGTAATAGCAGGTTTAAAATTGGAGTTCCTGGATTTCTGGAATGTGTTTTTTACAGGTTTAGGGGCAAAGAGAGATACAGCCTGCTTTATGGAATATTTTCCTGCAGCCCTGATCCCAACTGTTTCTACTGCTGCTAAATTTGGCTTTTCTTAAGGGACCTAACATGAATGGATATAAATGCTCCAGACTACATGTCCACACCCCAGACATGCATCCCATGCAGAACCACCGTGGGCTTAGAATTAACTAGTGTTCCGGTGGCCACTCTAGTTAAAACACCCAAGGGAAAAGCTCCATATAGATGCTGAAAAAGTCTGGCATAGACTTCAGTTAACATGAAGCATGGCATAGAAGAGATTTGAGAAGTATAAGGGAGCCCAGTTCCTCAGATCACTAAATCCATGTTCATGTAAAAGGAATCTGCCTGGAGAAATCTAGTTGGAGTGCTTTTAAGGACTAAAGTTCAGGTGAAGGTCATTCCTTGTTTGAATCTGAATACAGTGACAGTGGCAGAGCTCTAGACCGAGAACACTGGGGTTCAAATTCTCATTCTTTTATTTCATAATTAAATGAACCTTTGCAATTTTTAAACTTGTGTTTATTTGGCCAGTTTTTTAAATTTGTAAAATGGGAATCATAACAACACTTACTTTAGAGAATAAAAGTTGTTCTATGTTTAAAATTTGGCAAGGATGACATTTTAGCTTCGGTAGATTTCAATTTGGTTACATAACACACCTGCATACGAGCCATGCAAAATATTTTCAAGTAGAAATGAAACCAGTATTTCAAAGATGCATCTGCCCTCCTAGGCTCACCATAACATTATTCACAGAAGCCAAGAAATGGAAATAGCCTAAATTTTCAGCACCTGGTGAACAGATAAAATTTGAAATGTATATGCAATGGATAATATTCAGCTATGGAAACAATGAAATTCTGTCCTTTGTGATAATTCAGATGTAAAGGTGGATCATTGTACTGCGAGAAACAAATTAGGCACACAAGTTCAAGTACCAATTGACCTCACTCATGAGTGGAGTTAAAATAAATGATCACTTACAAGTTGAGAGTGGATGATGAACAGAGGCTGGAGAAGTGAAGAGGAGATTGTTGATCAAAGGTTGAGTAATTGACACTAACTGCCATTAGACAGGCATCAGAAACTCTGATATACCTTAGATAACAGTAAGGTACGGCATATTTCAAAAGCTACAAAAAAGGATTCTGGACATTTCATTCTAAAGGAATGATAAATGTTCAAGGAGATAAATATACTTAAACATAGTGCAATGTAATATATTTATCAAACCTGGCATACCATTGATGGTTTTGTGCATCATTTAAAAATAATTTAAAAATAAAAAGTAAATATGTTTCATAAAAAGAAAAAAACACAATCCAGTGTATTTAAAATATTAAAGATATACATGAATAAAATCAGATTCATGAACTTCCTCATTTTCTTACTCCTAAAAATAACTGAATTTGGTGGTTCCAGTTACTCTTGCAAAGGAAAGAAGTCATCAAATTGAGGAAAACATGGAGTCTGGAGTTCATTATCTTTTATGCTATGAGGCATGAGAGGGACAGACCCATGTAAAGAAATACCTGCCACTCCATACAACAGTGAACCCTTATGTATTCTTTAGAACTATATTGGGTAGTACTGAGCTCTTTATGTATACATGTTCATCTACATGCGTTCTTATGTTAAAGATTAATGTGTAAATCAGGCACGGACAGTGATAACAATATATTAGAACTGAAGGTAATAAAAGTATTCTCTTCCTTCCTCCTCTCAAGGTTACTTAAACATAAGCACCATGATATCTTTCTAGTTGTTGTCAGGGTTTATAAGGAAAATACT
Organism: Dolichotis patagonum; assembly: GCA_004027295.1. Classification (NCBI taxonomy): domain Eukaryota; kingdom Metazoa; phylum Chordata; class Mammalia; order Rodentia; family Caviidae; genus Dolichotis; species Dolichotis patagonum. The sequence continues at coordinate 12,947 of PVJX010006931.1, forward strand.
TTAACACAGATTATATAATTTTAGCATTATTTTATAATAGTCACCCAAAGACTCAAATACAAAAAAAAAAGTGCAGGAAATCTATTGACATATGAAAGTCCAAAAACATACAGCTGAGGGCCTGGATTCTAGAAGAATGTCCCACATGAGTCCAGCTCAAGGCCTAGAGCCCAAGACAGTGTCTCAGGCAAATCTGTCTCATGGATCTGTGATAAAGCCCAAAGGTCAGCAGTACAAGAGGAATCTGCCCTGGAGCCAGGAAGCAATGCTCAAAGTAAGAACCAGAGCTCCCCAAAGTGAACCGCAGCCATTCTCAGAGACCACAAGGTCCCGAGCTCCTCTGAGGATGAGAACAGCCAAGTTCATACCAGGAAAGATGCTCCAGAGGCTCCAGGAGAACCAATGGCAACAGGAGAACCAACAACACCACACTGCTTCTTCCAGTCCAGTTCTGCTTTTTATGTTGTTGGCAACAATCTTCAGGTGGGTCCTTCATACCCTGCACCATGCTGATTCAGTTCAGCTGAGTGTCACAAGTTGCCCACCAGTTGTCAACCCACCACAGTAGTACATATATTAATTAGCTTGACTTAGGCATTCCATGTCTGTGCATACTTCAAAGTAGCATATTATATGTAGTAACATAATTTGTCAATTTAAAGATAATGCAACTAAACATATATGCACAAAATTAGGTGCAACTGCCACATTAGATTCCAAATGAGAAAAGTAATGATTCACAAGAAAATTGTGGAATTGAGAGTTTCAGATTCTTTTCATCTGAGCTCTTTTTAGGATGGTATCCAGAAAGGCTTCAAGGTTATACTTCCTGACTGCAAAGTGGGCCTCCCATCACTCTGAACATAAAACTCAGTTATTTTCGGCTCTGTTGGCGTTCAGTGCAGGAGAGAGGGTTTGAAGTTTAAATTAACAGTAAAGCAAAGTTATCAATGAAACCAACTTAATAGTAACATATGGAATAAGTTCTTTGTCACAGAGGCTGTGACTTTTGAGAATTTGCGGATCTTCAGAATCAAATTTATATATTGATGACCCTGCTGAACTAGTTTTGACCCCTGGATCTTAATTCTGGTTCTGCTGTGGTTTAGCTATGTAAGAGAGGATGTGACAAATTCTTTGAGATTCACTTTTCAATCTACAGAATACTGATAATGATGGCCGTCCTTCAGATTTCTGATAAAAACTTAAAATAAGCATGTAGAGCATTAGCACAGAGCCTATAGGGAAAAAAGGGTTCTATATATCTTAGGTATTACTATTTTCATCCTCATAATCATTTTTATCATTCTCTTTGTAAATAATGTAGTACTTTGGTAAATACTTTTGGTGCTGAATCTCAAGGAAAACAACATTTGCAAGTAAAATAAACAAGCCTATACAAATGTTTTACAAAGTAGTGTAATAATCATAGCAAAAAGAGCCCTATACTTTACAAGACATTGCTAAGTTTACAATCACATCTTTCTCCCTTGATTCTTACCAGCAGGGCTGTTGTTCATGTTATAAAGATTCATTCTGGACAATAGTGTGACAATTATCCTTGCCGTGCTATTAAGTAGTTTGAATATCTTTCTTAAGGACAAAAATAAATCTTATTGCTATCTTTGACTTTCAAAGCAGAGAAGAGTGTAGGTGAGAAGAATGATTTGACCAAATGTTAAAATGCGAGTGGGGGAGGCAGGTTGAATAGCAATGAGCTGCCCAGCTTCATCACCTGCTCTTTCTGTGGTACCAAAATTTGGTAGTACTTTGGCCATTTAGTCCAGATATATGTCATCTGGAAATTAATGATTAAAGTCAACTATGTAAGTCAGGACTAGTTTAATCATTTTTCAAAGGGACAATACTTAAGTTCTTTTTCCTTTCTTAGACAACGCACTAAAAGCATTAGAGAAATGTGTAGACCGAAGAAAATTTAGAGACATTGCCTTTTATTTAATATGTGAGTAGAGATACACTGAGATAACACCTTGTAATGTACTATCACCGAGGTTTGTGATAACTGCTCAGGAAGAAAGAGGAGAACCTGCCAGCTTGTGTAATTTGTGCATTGAGTCCATAAAAAAAAACTGGTACCTTGGACAACAGCATTAATTACTTTCTTTCGAATCTTTCGTTCCTCTCTATACTATCCATAAGTGGATCTGAAAACCAGAAGTGAGGAGCTCCTAGGGTTTATTTGGGGCCTCTTCAGTGATCATAGTTAAGGAAAAATGGGAGGGACAGGCAGTGCTGGCATCCTTTATAACCTACGTGGTAGGTGCCTACTTGTATTCTTTACCTTAAACTTTCCCTTGAAGTAGGAATATTTGCTGCAGTATCTTTAAATGACCCAAGTCTAGCATCTAGCTCAGACATGGATCAGGCCATGGTCTATTTCTGGTTTTATGTGAAGTTATTGCACTTCTCTGAAATTCAGTAGAAATATTTACTCTTGGATTAGTAAACCAGTAAATCCAGCTGTGCTGGTACAAGCCTGAAATTCAAGTACACCAGAAGGCTGAGGCAGGAGGGCCACAAATTCGATTCAATTTCTCTCCAACTTAAAAAAAAAAACATTGAAAATGGATGTGAAAGTACTGAGATCAACCTCCAACACTGTAGATAGATAGATAGACAGGTAGATAGACAGACAGATAGATAGATAGAGACTGATAGATAAAAATCATGTATTGGTTTTTGCCTGTTTATCTGAGTGGCAGTTAGTATGGAGTTTGGAGTTTCATCTAGATTGGCTTTGAGTTTGGGATCTGACTCACTGATTAGATGGTTCCAAGAAGCAGGGCAGTGGGCTCTATGTCTGGTCCTCACCTTTTCCACTCTGGTGCACTTACTCTACTCTGCTTCTTGGTCACTATGAGCTAAACATGATGCTTCCTGCCTTGGAGCCAGCCAATTTTGAACTGAAATAATGCGACCAGTTAAACCTCTCCTCCTTTAATTTGCATCAGGTGTCATGTCCAGAAGTGGGAAACTTGACTGATGCAATCTGTAACCCAATGTGAGTTGTTATTATAATCTCACCAGTTCTACGCTGGATGGTCAGCCGGTATATCTGGTTTACCGTTTAAATCCTCTTGGTAAAGGAAAGCACAAAGCATTATCTGCTTGTGCATGAAAACTATCCTCATAAATATTTCTTCTAAGGTGTTGTATAAGGAGTTTTGCCAAAGGACATATTAGCCCCTTCACCAAAAAATATGTTTGCATGAGTGACAAATGACTTCTTCTCAAAGTGCTAAGTAGCACAGGACAATCAGTATTTGAAATCGATGTCCCAATCTCAAGTGATTACAGGAGAAACTAGCAGTAAGCAACAGGCTGATTGAAACACCATGAAGGATCTTGTTTATTGGAAAGCGTATGAGTGCTGATTAAAGGTTAATCTCTGCTCTAAAGGCAGCAAGAAGAGAATGCATGTCATCCAAGGGTCCCAAACTCAGGTTTAAAGACAGAAATAAAAAAAATAAGTAGGAAAAGAATGATTCTCAAAAATTCTGTGAAGAAACACAGCAAGATACTTGCTTTCCACATCCCCCCCCCAGGGGAGAGCATGAACACAGTCCCCTACTACCAAAAATTAGGCAGTTGAGTGTCCCATATTTGGGGAAATTGCAGGAGTCAGCATACCTGCAGGGCAATGGATAAGCCTGGCCATGGGGAAACCACCTTTGTTATCATGGTATTTCCCCAGTTAGGTAAGTATTTTTTCACTTGTTTTGATTAAAGGAAAACTCTTCACTTAAGTTTCAGATAGGCTGCCTTGCGCACTTCTAAAAACTCACTTAATTCCAGTACATGCTTAATGGATTTTATGAGTTCTATATAAAAATATTTAGATAAAAGAGGGAAGCTATTCATTCATTCTTTCTTTTGTTTTATTTTATTTATTTTATTTTATTTATTTTATTTATTTTTGGTACCGGGGATCGAACTCACAAACTTGCACTTGCCAGACAGGTTCTTAAGCCACTGAGCTAAATCCCCGGCTCTTTCTTTTGTTCATTCAGTTTTTTCTGCAAAAAAAAAAAATTAGCTTAGAGGAAATCTGCCAAGAAAGTGATTTGACCTCCTTTGACAAGAGGGCAATGCAGAATGAAACACCTATGCAGGACTTAAATTTGCCCTCAAAACCACAAGAACCATAGGTTCTTAAACAGGGTTGGAGAGGTTAGTGCATCAAGACAAGGATCCACACTGAGGTCCAGGCCCTTGTGAGTGGCCACTGATGCCCTCCTTGCCCCTGTTAGTCTCTTACTTAAAGACAAAAGCTAGAAATCAATTTATCTAGCAACACCATTTCTACAACTTTCCTCCACAGTGTCTTGGTTTAGGGACAAATATACATTAGAAGCAGATGGAGAATATCTCGTCTAATTTTCCCCTATGTTGTTATTTTTTATAAAAATAAATAAACTGGAACCATAATTGCTAGGTAAGTTCTCCAAGGTTTACTTTCTCCTCCTGTTATCTATATTTTCATCTCTCATTATAGAAAATGATGGTGAGCAGTAGGGCTTTGCTTGGGTATTGGTATGAGGAAGATTCAGAAGAAAATATATTGAGTGGCCCAGAAAAAGTTGTGATAAAAGGGCTGGGGATTTAGCTCAGAGGAATAACTACCTGCCTTGCAAGCACACAATCATGAGTTCGATCCCTAGTACAAAAAAAAAAAAAAAAGAAAGAAAGAAAGAAAAAAGAGTTGTGATAAGAGAAAAAATTCTGGATTTATATTTAAAGGGAAATTATTAAAATATACTAGATTCCACCTCTCTTCATTATAGTCATTATTGTGTATAGAGCATTTAAACTCTTGCGCGCGTGCGTGCGCGTTCCTTCTTGTGTCCCTCTCGCTGTTTCTCAATTGGTAGGCGGCCAAACACATGTTTAACAAGCATGACTCTTTATGGTTTCAAAATTGCCTCAGAAGGGCCAGGGATATAGCTCAGGGGCACAGTACCTGCCTGTCAGGCACAAGGTCCTGAGTTTGGTTTCTGGAACCAAAAAAGAAAAAAAAAATGACCTCTAAAGTCAAAGAAAACGTTATGTGTAACACAATTTACCAAGAAATAGATAGAAATTAATGCTGCAACTTTTGATTTCCAGATGTCCTTCATAAATGTATTCATAGCTATAGAGGACCTGGGATATCAGATCAGTGCACTCAGAATCACCACAGTGTCTTAAAAATTAGCATATCTCGCCCACGTCTCTTACCATTAACCCATTCACACTCCATGCCACTATGTTAAAAACAAAAATGATTCATGTTCTCATCGTGTACACTCAGAATTTACAATCACTGAAAACTTAAACTTTTCACAGATTGGGAAGTATTTTTATTATCTCTGCTTAACAAGTTACCCAGACTTGGGTGGTCAACACCACAGAAAGCAATTGCCTCATGGTCTGTGAATCAGAGTCTAGAGACAGTTTAATGGACTCCTTTCTACACAGGAGTCCAGGGACTGACAGGGCTGCCTTCCTTCTGGATAGTGGAGTCCTCTTCTAAGCTTGTTGCTGCCACATATGTAATGTAGCTTCTTGTGGGAACATTACTGTCCACCAGGGGTCACTCTGTGTATCTAGGGGGCGCTGTAGTTTCTTGCCTGAAGTCCCTTTTGTAGCTCTTTGCAGACACCGTGCATATCTATTGTGTCTCACAATCTCTCCAACTACAGCAGCTTACACTATCAGGTAGCAATCACAGAATGGTTATCACATTGCCTTTGTCATATTCTGTTATTAAGAAGCAGGTCATATAATCTGCCTAGCCTCAAGGAGAATGGATTATTCAAAGAATTGACTTGTGAAGCTTCAGGTTGACAATTATGCCCCATGAGGTCAATTGCCTAGTTGAGTTTATATAGGTTATTGGTCTTATTAGTCTGAACAGTTTTTCAAAATAGAAAATCAGCCAGAGGGTACAACTGAGGGTATTGCACTTGGCTAGTACACACAAAGTCTTGAGTTCCATTTTTAACACCAAAACCCAAACCATATATGCATGCATGTATATGTATATGTATATGTATATGTATATGTATATGTATATACATTTTCATAGACACAAAAATTCAAGTAGACATACAAATGACACACATGGCATGCAGGTGACACATGTGTGACCTATATTTGGCACATGTGATATGCATATGAAACATATGACATATACATGACAAACATATGTGTATTTCAGTTTCCCAGCTCCTGAGTTACAATATGTAAAACATACAACTCAAAGGAGTAGAGGTTGAATTTGCTTATGATTCCAGGGGATTCAGTACATGGTTGGCTGGCTCTGAGGCAGGAACATCATGGTGGAAGGGCAAGTGGAGAAAAGATGTATAGTTCATGGTGGTTGAGAAGTACACCAAGGGAAATGCAGCAAGTAGAAAGGGCCAGGGATAATTCTACTAAAGAAATCTTGCTTCCATGCCCACCCAGACCCATGTAGAAGGGTACTTGATTAAGCGTCTGCACAAGATACTCTTAATCCAGGCAAGTTCATATATATATTTAATTTTTTTTTGCTGAGTTAAGCGCTGTATAATGAGTATGCATTTCTATTTTTTTTACTAATCTCTTCATAATATGTGGAAATACCGGGATCTGCAGCAGCACCTCCCCCTCCACCCCGGATACCCCCGCAGCTGAGGGATTGTTGGCTGCTCCTCCTCCCTGGAGATCCCTTCAGCCGCCAGATCATTGGCAGTGCCTCCCTTTTCAACTCAGTGACCCCACAGTACTGCTACCTTCACTGCAGATATCTCGGGGGTAGTAGGATCATTGATTGCCACTCAGCCTCCACTCAGAGAACTCCAGACTGAGGGAACATTGGCAATCATTCTCCTTTACCCCAGATGCCTCAGTAACCCAGGGTCTATCAGCAACCCCCATCCTCCACTGGCAGAAAACCAGTGGGCTGGTGGAAGCTTCAGCAAACCCTCACTCACACAGAGGACCTTAGCAGACCTGTGACACCATGGTGGGCTTCTCCCTCAAATAGAGGACCTCAGCGGGTCAATAGGAGCAGCAGTGAACTCTTGTCCTCAGGTGTAGGAACCAGCAAGAGTGTAGTGAGCCCAGCAAGAGTATAGGTGAGTCCTTCCATACAGAGAGCACCAGGTGAGTTGAGGAGAGTGTGGAGAAGGCCTCCCCCAAGGTGGAGGAACTTGAAAGGAACAAAGAGCCCCCCAGTGACACAGTAGGGTCCCAGTTGAGGTGCATAACATAGCCAGGTAAATCTGGCAGCCTGGAGCAGCCTGAAGCCGCAGTAACAATAGGAGTTGATAAAGAACAACTGAAGAAAACTATGTCAATGAAGCAAACCCTAGAAAGAATGCTGAAAGATATACTAGAGAGGGACAAAAAAGACTGCAATTCCCAGAACAACAACAGAAAGAAACTACCAGGCAGGGCCAGCAATTAAACAAGGGGGAAAGCTGTAAACCAACAATAGCAAAATAACATGACAAAGTTGAGCCAGTACAAATCAGTTATATCTATCAGTGTAAATGGGCTCAATTCACCTGTCAAATTAAACAGATTGACAGAATGGAAAAAGCATGGATAGCGCTTCTGTTTTCAGAAAATGTGATTTTCAAACCAAGAGTGATCAAAAGAGATAAGGAAGGTCAATACATACTTGTTAGGGAATACTTCAAGATGAAGAGCTAGCAATCATAAATATATATGCACCAAATACAGGAGCACCCAACTATATAAGAAATTACTAATAGGCAAGAAATACCAAATATGCAAAAACACAATTGTAACAAAGGACCTTAATACCCCATTGTCACCAAGAGATATATTAAGTGGACAAAAAGTGAGTAAAGAAATAACAGAACTGAATCAAACCTGTGAGCAAATGGACTTAGTAGACATTTACAGAGTGTTCCACACAACATTAGAATAGACATTATTCTCAGCTTCACATGAGCCATTCTCTAAAAGAGACCATGTATTAGCCCATAGAGCATGCTTAAGTAAATGCAAAGGGACTGAAATTATCCCATGCATATTATCTGATCATAGTGCACAAAAATTGGAAATTAAAGGCAAAAGAATCTGCAAAACCTACATAAACACATGGAAATTAAATCACCCCTTCAACAACCAATGGGTTATAGATGAAATTAGGTAACACCAAAAATTTAATGAAAATGCAGATACAACATAATGAAACTTGTGGGACACAATGAAAGAGATACTAAGAGGAAAATATATAGCAATGAATTGCCATATCAGAAAACAGAATGAGCACAAATAAACAACCTAATGCTACACATCAAGCTTCCAGAAGAAGAACACGTTGAGCCCCAAGCTCACAGAAGAGAGGAAATTATAAAGACCAGAGCAGAAATTAATGCAAATGAGTCTAAGTATACAATACAAAGAAGTAATGAATTGAAGAGTTGGTTCTTTGAAAGAATAAATAAAATTGATAAGCCCCTAGCCAACCTTATTAAGAAAAAGAAAGAAAAACTCAAATTCATGCAATAAGGAATGAAAAGTGTGAAGTTACTACAGAACCCTTGGAAATTCAGAAAATCATAAATACCTACTCTGAAAATGTTTACTCAAATCATGTGCAAAACACAGAGGAAATGGAAAAATTCCTAGAAATTTATGACCTACCAAAGCTGAGTCAAGAAGATATAACAATTTTGAATAACCCAATATCAGCTACTGAAATTGAAAATGTTATTAAAACTTACCAACATAGAAAAGCCCAGGTCCTAATGGATTCATGGCTGAATTCTACATGATATATAGAGAAGATTTAATGGCAATACTGCTCAAATTCTTTAATGAAATTGAAAGGGAAGCAATCTTCCCTAACTCATTCCTGGAGACAAGTATTACTCTGATACCAAAATTAGAGAAAGATCCAAACAAAAGGGAGAACTATAAGTCATTTTCCATAATGAACACCAATGCAAAAATTCTCAATAGAATACTGGCAAATAGAATGCAGCAAATTATCAAGAGGATTGTACATCATGACTAAGTAGGATTTGTCCCAGGAATTCAGGGATGGTTTAACATATGCTAATCAATAGGTGTAATACACCACATCAACAGAACCAAAGATGAAAATCACAAGATCATCTCAATAGATGCAGAAAAGGCTTTAAATAAAGTTCAACACTTGTTCTTGATAAAAACCCTATGGACACTTGGAATAGATGGTATCTATCTCAAACTGATAAATGCCATTTATGACACACAGTCAACATTATGCTAAATGGTCAGAAACTGAAAGCTTTCACTCTAAAATCAAGAACAAGACAAGAATGTCCACTATCATCACTTCTATTCAATATAGTCCTGGAAATATAGCCAGAGCAGTTAGACAAAAGAGAAATAAAATGAATAAGGATAGAAAAAGAAGAAGTTAAATTATCACTATTTGCAGATGACATGATACTCTACACAGAAGACTCCAAAACTCCATGAAAAGACTACTAGAGTTAATAGACAAATTTAGGACTGTAGCTGGGTACAAAGTCAACACTCAAAAATCAACAACTTTCCTATCCACAAACAATAAACTCACTGAGAGCGAAATTACGTAAAAAACATTTTTTACAATAGTATCCAAAAAAAATGAAATACTTAGGAATCAATCTAACAAAGGATGTAAAAGACCTAAATGTCAAATACTATAGTATTCTTAAAACAGGAGATTGAAGAGGATGTCAGAAGGTGGAAAGTTATCCTTGTTTTTGTTTAGGAAGAGTCAATATTGTGATAATGGCCATACTCCCCAAACTGTTATACAGATTTAATGCAATCCTGATAAAAATACCAGTAACATACCTTACAGATCTAGAACAAACATTCCTAAAATTCATTTGTAAACAGAAGAAACATAATATAGCAAAGTCAATCCAGGGCAATACAGTCAAGGGAGGAGGCATCACAATCTCTGACTTGAAATTATACTTTAAAGCTACAGTGATAAAATCAGCATGATACTAGCAAAAAAACAGACCTGATGACCAGTGAAACAGATTAGAAAATGCAAACACAACTACAAGGACACTCATCCACCTGATATTTGACAAAGGGTCTGAACATGTTCACTGGAAGGAGAATAGCCTCTTCAATAAATGGTGCTGGAAAAATTGGCTCTCCACATGCAGAAGACTAAAACTAGACCAATGTCTATCACCGTGTACTAAAGTCAAAATGGGTCAAAGACCTAAATATTAAAATAGAAACACTAAACCTCCTGGAAGACAAGGTTGGTAGAAACCATGAAGACATAAGTGCAGGCAAAGAATTCATGAACAAATCCATCTCACTCCAGAAAGAATTAGCTGCCATCAAGAAATAAACCAGTAACATATTGGAGGAGCTGTGGGGAAAAAGGAACACTTCTCTACTGTTAGTGGGAATGTAGAGTGATGTGGCCACTGTGGAAATCAGTATGAAGATTCCTCAAAAAAATAGGATTGGCAGTGCCATTCCAACCAGTTATTCCCTATTCCCCATCTGGCTATTTTCCTGGAAAAATTTAAAAGGTCATGTTACAGCAATATACATGAACTGATGTTCATAGCAGCATAATTTGTAATAGCTAAATCTTGGAGACAACCAAAATGCCCATCAACTTTAGAATGGAAAAAAATGATGTGGTATTTTTATGCAATGGAATATTATTCAGTTATAAAAATGGATAATGTTGAGATGTTTATAGATAAATGGAGGCAACTTGAGACAATACCCATGAGTAAAATAAATCAGACTCACTTTTGTAAATATCATATTGTCTCTCTTATGTAAAAATAAAAGATAATGATAAAAAACTGAAAGTGATAAGATCTAAAATATGCAATGGATATTGTAACAATTAAAGGGAAAGAATGTGCTCAAAAGGAAAGAACAACTGGGATAGGGAAAAGGAGAAATATAAGAAAAGAAAAGATTATATGTAGTGTAGGTATGCACATATAACTGTATGTATATGTGTGCAAGATAGATAACTATACTACTAATTCTCTGTTAATTCATCAAAAGAACAGTTTGTGCTGTCATTGTTTGATGTTTGATCATTTTTCTTGCCTGAACAATTATATCTAAGATAACGATATCAAATATACCAGTGTCAATTTCTTTGTTTTTTGGAAAGTCTGTATAAATTCTATCCTTTTTTCTGTTTTTCTTTTTGAAAATAAAAAAAATCTAAAAAAGAAAAAAGTAAAACACCAGTTTTATGGTTTTATGGCTTCCTCATTACTATCTTGTCATTCAAGTAAAGATACTTCTACAAAAATGCTAATTAATTAATTTACAAAGAGCCTCTGGTTCTATCATATGTTAGAAATCTGGAGAGCACAAATTTGTACTAACATCAGATTTTCATGATCCATGCAACCACGTTTGAATATTTTACATTTGTGAGTAGAATCACTCATGTAGCAAATAGCTTGTCCTAGAGGAAATTTAAGTAACATTTGAAAGTTAGAATTAAAGCTATTTCCTTATTCCTAGATGTTTTATAACTACTTAACTAATTTTGGAGTTATTGGTCACAAATATCTGAATGTAATTTGGGAGGATGTTGCTAATTTTAACTTATCCCTGGCTAGGATGGCATATACAGTTCTCCAATATAGTTGATAACCATCTGTTTTTAGAGCTCTAAAGTGTCCTCATTTTGCAGTTGACAGTGTTTTCCAATACATTTGTTTTTCTCTCTAAGGTTATTCTATCTCAGCACCACTGGCAATCATGTGCGTATGTTAATTGCATTTAGGAAAACAGTGTTTCCACTGCAACATGTGTAAATTTAAAATGCAGATATTCTTAGTAAGAATTCTCATCTTTCTTCAAGGAATAGCTCATAAAAGCAGCTCACCTGGCTCTATTAAATATATTTTTGAGATATTGTAAATATATGTATTTTTACCCAACAGTCAAGTATAACAAAAGATACTAATGTGCTTTATTTATTTAATAACCTTTTTGTAGGGAAATACAATTTTTTATATCCAACTGATTCCTCATCACGCCAGTGATGATGTCCCCTAGTTACTAGACAAAGAAACAAAAAGAGAATTAACTGCTACAGCAAATCACACATATATAATCACCATGCATAGTTTTATATATGTAAATATACTTATAAGAATATGGTGTATTATTCATTTTTTTCTACTTCCACATATTTTATAGACCCAATTTTTATTCTTTTTGTGTGTGCCATATTATAATTTAAAGTTTTGTATTGTGATTTCTGAGGACCTAATTCATTTACTTTGAATGTTGAGTAATAGCATTTCACCCTTTAACTGTACCACAGATTATTTCTTCGTTTGCAAATGAAGGACATTTAATTATTTCCCATGATTCACAATTATAAAAGAGAATTCAGTGGGATTATAAATCACCTCACACAGTGAAGAAAATTTCTCTGTGAAAACTATGTTTAAATTTTTAAATCTTAAAGCCCATGAGAAAATGTTTAATCTTGGGACGCAGCATATACATATGCACACATAAATATGTGGGAAATGCTTCCCTTTTCTATTTTCAAATATACATGCACAACTATATGGATCTTTTCTGTATTTAGACATAAACATCCATACGTACATGATGTGTGGAAAATAAGGGTCAGTCTTCTTCTCGTATTTTATTGGCTATTCTACCTGACAGTATTTCTCATATGTAAAACTTGCAGATAAGGATCCACAAACGGGGCAAATTTTGAGGAGGTTTTATCACTACTTAAAAAATCCTGCCTTACCTTACATATCCAACACTGGTACTCATAGAAAATGGGTATCTACAACTTTCTTATATTGCCAAATTGTTCACTAAGGAGTGAAAAATTTATATCCTCACTGTTGCTATGTATGAGTTTCTACTTTACTACATTATCTGTTCTTTCTCAGTTTTTCTGCATACTTCATGATTTTCTCAAACTATCTTTGATTTTGAAGAGACAATGCAAGGTAAAAGAGACACAGTGTGTATGCCTCGGTAACATTTGTGTGGTTGAAAATATTTGTAAATTTTAGAACAATATGAAAAATAAAAAAGAATGTGAAATTATCTAAATATAGTAGTTACTAGTTTATGCTGTATATCATTTCACTTTCTCTATCAATAATGTTCTTAAAATATTAAGTGGAAAAATTATAGAAAAAACCTTTTGTGTAAGTATTAAAAGTCAGTACCCTTCTGAGTAGTGTAATAAAATTACTGCCCTGCCCATCCAGCCTGCCCAGTAGATTCTCTTCATACACATTAACCACCCTCTAGTTACTTAGTAATCTTGGCTATCAAATACATTAGTGTGGTAGATTGACAAGTACTGGTCAACTTGTAATACCCAGCTAACTGAATCAGCGAGGTAGTGGGTATGGAGGGCCCCCCTGAGAATTGTTTCCAGCAACACAGAAAGGACAGCTGGTGAAGAAGAAGTAGTATGGTGTGGCGGGTTCTCCTCTTGCTGTTGGTTCATGTATTTGCATTATGCATTTGGGATTGGTTCATTGTCTAGTGCTTGGATTGGTGGTGTCAGTGGTACACCCTCCTAGGGGGTGGAGCCAGGATGTGATGTAATGGCAGGAAGAAGGTATCTCTCTCTCTGGCCAGTTTCCACCTTGCTATTTGCAGCAGCCATGAACTGTGCCCGCCATGCCACCCTGCCTTGGAGCCAACTAGTGTGGACTGAAACCTCCAAAAACTATAATAAATAAACCTTTCCTTTCCTAACTTTGGGCATCAGGTATTTTGTCTCAGCAACAAGTAAAAAGTAAGTAAGACAGCTAATGTACTTTTTGGCCTACTGACACAGATCCTTCATACCACTAACACAGACTCTCTAGCTTCTTCCATTAATCCTAAATGTGATATTTAAACTTGTGTCTGATTTGTTTCACTTAAACTATGGTCTCCAGATATATGCATTGGCTGAAAATTGTCTCAGGTTTATCCTTTATTGCAGAATAGTATTCCCTTGTGTATAAAAACTACATTCTCTTACCCATTCACCCATTGTTTGGACATCTGGGATTTTTCTAAGATTAGCTATTACAAATTGTGCTGCTGTAATCATAAGTGTATGTATCACTATGGTACAATGCTTTTAACTCTTCATTTTTATTAATTAATTTATTTATTTATTTATTTTTGCTTTTACCTCTTCAGGGAAGACACCAAGAAAGGGGAATAGTTGGGTCAAATGGAAGCTCTAGTTTCAGTTTTTTGAGGAATCTCCATATTGATTTCCATATTCGCTGTACCAGTTTACACTCCTACCAAGCTATTGTTTCTTTTTGTACCTGTCTTATTTCATTTACCATAAGGTCTTCCAGGTTCATTCATGTCACAAAAGGCAGAGTTTCTTTTTTGTTAAAGGCTGAAGTGTATTTTTTTGTGTACACCAAAATTGCCTTCACCATTTGAAACAAAACTTGACTTTGTACCCAATTCTACACGAGTAAATTTCTCTGTTTCCTCCTTAAAGTAAGTCTAAAATTTCATGACCTTCAGACTAAAGAAAAATTGAATTTTTCCTGGTTATAGATTTTGAGTGGTGACAGAAACAGCAGAGTGCCTGGGAAAGCAGTCAGTTGTCAGCTGACTTTTCTCTAGCCCCAACCACACCTCAGGTCTCAATCTTACATCCCTTCCTGATTTAGTAAATCAAGGTTAGTTTCCATTTCTAGGATCTCTTTAATATCCACGTCTTCCCTTATCACAGACTTTTCACAATATATCTTATGTTTTCAGCTGCCAGGTGAACTACATGCACTATTGTCACCTGAATAGGACTTGTTCTACATTCTCTCTTCAATGCCAAGTTTAATATCTGACACTGTAGGTGAGTGAAAACTCAAGTTTACTTATTGTAACAAGAAAGTCATACTAAACAACTCAATTCAAATCTCTGAACTTGAGAAATCATACCAATAATGCATGGTTTGTTCATGTGAAATTTAAAACAACAAGAATAAAGGGTTAGTTTTTCATATGGTAACATGGATTGTTACATAGCTAAAATTCAATTTATTTTTTATCATGCCAGTAAAAATCTCAAGTTAATATTTATTTACAAAGAACAAACAGCTTTCCTATAGAACAAAACACATTTTCAAAAAAGTATATATATGTTATATATATGTTATAAAGATCTTTTGTTTAGTAACAATTCTCAAAACCTTTTTCAGGGATTGAAATAGACCAAAATGCCAACGAGAAGATTAAGATGTAGAAACGTTAACTTTTCAGCGGCTCTTATAGGAGCCGCAGAAATCTTTTACAGCAGCTTGCAAGAGGGTTTGATATGTTTGTGTAGTTGCTTCATACCTCTTTGGGTTCTTCTGAATCAATACTTGTCCAATCCTGTCTACAGTTTCTTAGAATCACAGCAACAAAGAAAGCAGGGTTGGGTGGAAACTTGGAGAATGTCTAATTTAACCTCCCACAACTGCAGTAATTCCCTACATAGCAGCTTCAAAACATTTTTTTAAAATTTTGTATGGGGGTTTGTACTCAAGGAGTATTAAATACATCCCCAGCTCCTTTATATTTTGAGACAGGGTCTTTATTAGTTGTCCTGGATAGCTCAAATTTGCATTTCTCCTGCTTTATCTGAGATTGTAGGAATGTGCCAGTGTGATCTTTTTCAGATTTCCAGATTGAGTCAGCTACAACCATTGGAAAATGGTGTCTACATTGTCCTGTTTCATTTATGTGCCATCCATACTTGCCTTCCCATAATTTATTCCTATTAGATACCGATTTCCATTCCAAAACAATGTAAAATAAAATTTCCTCTTGTCAGCTTTGTACAATTGGCATGATGTTTCATCCCAGTCCTTTCCTCAGGTTTTGTTTATCTGGTTTTGCAGCACTCATGATTTGGCTGATAGCACCTCAGATACGATCTTTGAGTATCATTACTTGCAGATTAGAAGTACAGGCAAATATAAATATTGGGGAGACTGTTTTATAAAAATGGTAGCAAACTTAGATGGGTTAATCCCAAAGACGCACTATGGTTCCTCAACCTTGCACTGCAAATAGTAGCCCCTCAATAAAGCTACACACATTTTTCAATTTTCCTTTCAAATGTGAAGGATTGATTTGGAATAAAGAACATAACCAGGATGAGAAATTTCACTATTCCTACCCAGGAGATTTGATGACTGTGATTAATCCATGACTAACTCCTGTGCTGTATAATCTCTTCTTTACTGAGAATTTTAATTCTTTTTCTTCTTTTCTTTTTATATAGCAAGCCTGCTAAGTATAATTATTGGCATCTAATAACAGTAACTGACACTGTTAGTCTATTGGCCTTTAGATCACACACACAGACACACACACACACACACACACACACACACAAATGCATTTCAGGATGTATACGAAAGGATTGCTTGCCATCAGATTTTCTTCCTATGGTGTCCATACAGTGACTAGATAAAATTGTAAAGGTTACACAGGAGAGGTGTGTATAGATATTTTGAAAGCAAAATTTTGAATCAGGACATAATCAGTAGTGGCCTATGTTAGTATCTATTCTATTCAATTTGTTAATAATTAAAATATCAAACTTCAGTGGTGATTTTGCTCCTTCCTTAAAAACAGTATAAACAAATGAAGAAAAACATATTTTCCAGTCTTCCTGCCATGAACTATATCCATGTGGTTGAACTCTGATCAATGAAATGTAGGCAGAGTTGCTTTAGAGAATTATGAGGAGCAATGGGATGTGTTACTTCTAATCCTAAACCCAACCCTAACCCTAACTCCAATTCTAACCCTAGCCGTCACACAGTTCTCAATTGTCTTATATAATAATATTCCATGTTGTTTCTGAATGTTTATTTCCTTTATATATTTGAGCCTAATGTTGTATTCATAATATTTTAAATTTATGTATTTTATGTCATTTCATTTTTTGTGGCACTAAGGATTGATCTCAGGGTCTTTGCCCTGTGATACATCTCTGCATAGTTTTTGCTTTTCTTCTGTGCTTTTCTCTTTTCTTTTTCTTATTGAGACAAAGCCTTGCTAAGTTCCCCCAGTTAGGCTCCAAATTGCAATTCTTCTGCCTCGGCCTCCTAGGGTACTGGGATTACAGGTGCCCACCATTACACTTGACTGTCTCATTTAATTTTAATAAGCATATTTTAAACCAGACTATGTCCATTAATTATTAACATAATGTTTTATTATTATTTATAAATTGCATATGAACACTGAACATGCATAATAACCTAATTATTTAGGTAAAAGGGCATGGGGTCTAGAATATAGAACTTCATTTAAATTATAAAAATGGAATATGATATAAAAAGAAAACTCTCTCATTTTATCCATACAATGAGTAACATTGCGTTATTACCCGTAACTGAATTTGTAGTTCTCAATAGTTTTAAATTGTTTGACCACTTGGTTCCTTCTATTTTCACAACCTAATAACTCTATAATTGTTTTCAATATAAAGCTGGATTTTCTATAAGGAACCAATTGGTTTTTATATTGGACAGTTCTATTCCCTAAAACTAGAGGTCAGATAAAATGGCAAAAACTAGTAACCATTTATGATTCAATTTTTCATTTTTTATAAAGCTTTTTATGACCAGTATTTAAAAGATATGGTTTCATACCTTGCAAACATTTTTTGTATTAATTTGCTTTCCTTCAACACCATAAGTGCTAAGCTTAAAAGCAATGTTCACGACAAGAAATGGCGGCAGATAGCAAAGCTCTGACCACAAGCTTATTTCTCATATTGCTCTGTGCTATGTTCTTGGGTTACTTACTCCCATTTGGAAACTCAGTTTGCAAAATCACCAATTTAGAAAATCTAAATACAGTTTTAAAACATTAAAATCATGTTTTGAAAGTGAAAATAGATATGAACCACAAATGTAATTTCATATTTTCTGTAGCAACTTGTAAAAGGTATAGAGAATCAAAATAGATTTTATTTAACCCAATACTTTATACAGAATAGTACCACTTTGAAAAACAAACAACTAAAATAAAATTAGTGGGCTCATTTATACTCTAACTCTTCAAAAGCTACTAACATGCTGTATAGTTGCAAGATAGCTCAAATGAAAGAGCCATACTTCAGGGTTCAAATGTCACATGTGACTCTTGATATCAATGATGAGCAGCTGCGTTCTGCTATGATCCGGCATCGTCCTATTGAGCTATTAAAAAATCACCATATTTTTACTTCAAGCACAAAGAGGCAGATTAACAAGCACTGGCTGGAAATCTCAAGTGAAGCTTGCTTAGACACTTAGAGCAGACTACAGAGGAGATAAAGAAAACATTTAACACGTCCATGGACATTGACAAAACTAAATAGACACTAGCATCATCGGAGGAAATGTCACTCAAAACAGTGATTCCAGAGTAGGTGATTATATGGTATAGCCCATGGCTGTGTATGCTTTCACCAAAGCCAAGGGTTTCATGTATATTAATTCCTTGATAACTAACTTCCCCAAATACAGTATTGCTCTTGTGCGGGGTTCTGGTACATTTTCATTTGTTGTAATCCAATAACTCGTGCCATGAATATAATAGGCAATACTGCTTCTACTAGAACTTCTATATCAGAAAATTTATAGGCTGACTATTTGGTAGTAAGAAATAAGGCTTCAAAAATTTGTTTATACATGACTTTCTAAAAATGTGAAAATAGTTGTTTAATTACTAGGACTAGTTAAATAAATATGGAAATCAAGTACAAAATGTCTCAGTATGTGGGACACAAGGTAGTGTTCAACAAATATTTATTAAAGGGAAGAAAGAAGGAACAAAGGAAGGAAACAAGAAAAACAAGGAAGAAAGAAATATCTGTAACTGAACCATTATTTCATAATAATTGCCCAGGACTGGGTGTCTAGTGTATAGCCAATAAGTACTACTTTCAATCATGTAACGTATTTCATGTAAAGGTTTCCTGTTTTAAATACTCTTTTGAGGCCTGGAGATTCAGCTCAGTGGCTCAGTGGTGCAGTGACTGCCTGGCAAATACAAGTTCCTGAGTTCAATCCCAGGTACCTCCCCGACGCAATAATAAATAAATAAATAACACTTTTTCAAAAATAACCACTGATAAAGTCACTAATATATCTTTTGATAACTAATTGATCAGCAAATACTTGAGATAGTCTAGACAGAATGGAGAATGAGCTGAGTTATCAGCTGTTTCCTATCACTAAAGGTTGAAAATAGAACAGAAAGCAATATTGGTGGAATTGTGAAAAGCCCCTTGCAGATTGAGAATGATTGCATACAAATGAGAGGAAGAAACAGTATTTAAAGAAGTGAATAATATCAGGTGACAAATATAAAGATGGCCCAGAAAGGTCTCATTAGCCTTGCTCAATCACTACCACACACAGCCTGCTGCGTGCTAGTGCAGAGGAGAGACTCAGGAAGGGCGTAATGAGGAAAGGTAAAGATAGTAGCTACTGGACAGCAAGAGGAAAAGGGAGGCTGGGTGTTGGTTAGAAATCTATGGCTCCATCACCATTCCACGCTCATTAAAATGTCGAAACTCCTACCAGTGAGGACTGTGTGTGTATGAATCAAGGATAGTTGCCTGTGACATTGTTCAATATTACCATCACCTTTATATGAAATAGAGATATTTCTGTGTGTACCAAATATGATTGACAAAAACCTTAAAGTCTTGCCACAAATGCTTGGAAATATGGGAGGAAATACAGCCAATTTACAAAGCAGAGCAGGGTTGTACATATCTGTAACCCATGCTACTTGTGAGGATAAGGCCACAGAGCTGTGAGTTTGAGTCCAGAATGCACAACAGTGAGACTCCCATCTCAAAACCATGCTATTGTTACAATGAATATTTGATATCACAAGAACAAGAACAGTTACCATTGTAAGATGGATGATGGGGGAGAACAAAGGGAAAGAGCTGTACAATCTAATGCTGGAACTATCACAGACAAGTGTGGAGAGGAGCAGATACTCAGAATGAAGAGGAAGCAGATATATAGATAACTGATACGGAAAAGGAAAAAGGTTGGTACTGCCCGAGGCTGTATGAAGCTACATAGGCGCTTCATCTCCAGGAAAAAGAAGAGACAAAGCCACCCACTACTACAGAGAGCCAAGGAGGACACAGATGGGTAGCAGCAGATTCAGAAGGTGACAGCACAGACTCAGCTGAAATGCCAGGGTTGTGTCTTATACAATCTGAGTTTAAATACATTGGGCCTGTTGGTGCTAGAGCCCCAAGTTAGCATAGGTTTATGTCACCGCTTATGACATATCTAATACAACTGTTCTAAACACTGGCAGAACAATGCTACTGTGAGCCTCATGAACGGAGCATTAGTGAAGACAAACTCCTTTATAATATTACAACCTGACTGAATGTTCAGAAGCAGTAATACAATACACAGGTTGAATAAAATAATTTTTTTCATTAGTAGGATTTGAAATAAAAGGTGCCTCACCATTGAACTATGTCCATGGCCTATTTTATTTTATTTTATTTTATTTTATTTTATTTTATTTATTTTATTAGACAGAATCATACACAGTTACTCTGGCTGGCCTTGAAATTTATGATCCTCCCACGTCATCTTCCAGAGTAGCTGGGATTCCATGCATACACCACTGGGCCTAGCTCAAATAGTTTTTTTTTTAGCTGAGAAAATAAGGCAAAAAAGGCTACTAAAAGGATTGTTGAAAGATGGTCTAGCCATACAGACCATCATTTAATAGAAATTGAAGGAAGTAATGAAGGGCTTCAATGAAGAAAATGAAAACTGAAATAAATTCACATATAGTTTCTAGATGTTTGAAAGCATAATCAGACAAATGAGAAGAGCTTACTGAATATATCAAAATTTAAATTAGATTCTACTGAAGGTAGTATTTCTGAACTGAAAAATAAAGCTAAAAAGGAACTCACAATGATCACAAAGAAAATGCAGGAAAAACAATTTGAAAGGATAAATAAAAAAAAATTTACAATGACAAAAAAATCAACATATGTCTGAAAGAGATTTATTAATGACGTATCAAAAAAAAATACCTTGATGGAGTAATATGTAAAGTGTTCTTGGTTATATTTTCCTAGAATTGAAAGGCATAGATCTCCAGATTAAGGAAGACAGATATCTTGAAAAAGATAAAATAAAAACAATATGTACAAAATTTCTCCATTAAACATACTGAAAAGTATTTTAAATGAAAACAGGGAAAAATAGGTTACATGAAAATGAACTCAATTACAGTAACAATAAACTTATGCATAACGATAGAGGAGAAAATAATGAAATTAAAAACGACTAATGTCAACCTAAAATCCCATATTTGACTATTACTTTCCATCGAGGGGAAAAAAAAGCATTGACAAAGTCCATTAATTAATGACACACTGGAAGAAATCTTCCTTTTAACTGTGATTAATATAAAGATTTAAAGTGTTTTAAGAAAAGGATAATATTATCACTAAAAATGAGCAAAATGCATAAATAGAATTTTTGCTACAAAGAAAGCTCATGGCTAACATACAATATTTCAAAGAATCTGAAACATACATCTTAAAATATTGAATTAGCATTTTCTCCATTCAGATTGACAAATTTGAAATTAGTAACAAGTGAATGAAAAGACACATTGTTAGTGGCACAATGTACTTGTGACTCTCTTTCATACATTAAACCATTTCAGCGACATAAAGTATTTCACCTATCAACCCCTGCCTAGATTATATATCTTGGAATAACGTTGGGTGTAATGTGACCCATTGGTGTATTTTTTGTGTGTGATAGTAAACAAAAGATAAAGGTAACTTAGATTTTTTTCTTTTTAAAAAGAAATTGCACAGTAAAATGTATGAATACATACCATGCACTAAAACGTATTTATCAGAAAATGTATACTAGATTTAACTCTGGCAGAATTGATAGACTCAAAAACCTTACAATTCCTTAAATTAAATAAAAAGAAGAAAAATATTTAGAATGCAGTATAATTTATGCAAATATAAGGCACAATGAACAATATAATTTTAAGTATCCCCATATATGGAAAATATGCAGAAAGTGAAATGAACAGGTATGAAGCACATTAGATCGAATATTTTAGAAAGAGTAGAAGAACAAGAATGAAGTACAGTTTGAAAGAGAGAAATGACACAATTCAAGAGAGAATTAGATGCAATGGAGACTGGCAGGGAAAGTCTTGCATGCTTTATATATTTAAGACAACTTAAATATAACAAAATGTGTATATCAGTATCTCTGACTAGAGAAGAGAGGGAAAGAGAGAGGCGAGAAAATGAACAAAACTATTTGCTTTATGTATAGTCATGTATTATATTAGGGGGTAGAATAATAATCTCAGGTACTCATAAAAACTGTCCTTAACCTGAAGTATTTTATGCTATGCTGGAGCAGATAAACTGAGTAGGTACAGACACACACACACACACACACACACACACACACACACACACAAAGCAGGATAAAAACTAGAATGGGAAATTGTGAAGAATACATTGCAAGACTAAGATGCATCTACCTTGCACGACTGCACTCTCTCGTGCCCTTTTTCAACCTTATCACACGCTGTGCAATACCCTTCTGAGAAAACTGTTGCCGCATGATGAAAAGTCTGAGGTCTGAACTCCCACACACAAGTTTGGGAAACTCTCTAGTTTTCTGCATTTTCCAAGTCACAGTTTTCTCACAGGTCTGATAGCCACAGTAATATATACTCCACTGATTTGTTTTAGAAATAATGAAGTATATAGAATTGAGTTGTAGGTATATGTTTGCTATTTATGACTGAGCTCTGATCACTTCCATTTCCCAACTTAATGCTCACACCTAGCAGGAGTGCAATCCATGGCAACTGAATAAAAGGCTAGGAAAGGAAGAGCTAGGTGGAATAGAGGTACGTAATCATAGTTGTTCATTGCAATCACCAGGACAGTTTCTAGAATATGATGATTCAAAGCTCATCCTGGGGACACCGACTCTTCTCTACCTGGGTGTCCTCAGTGGGCATGCTGTGAAATTTTGCCAGATGATTCTGATGTGTAGCCAGAGGCCAGAACTACAGAGCTGGGGGAAGATATATTTTTGGCTGAAGTGGCTGTGCACTTTCAGAGACTCAATTGCCTATGTGAGATGGAATTAAAGCGACTTACAATATGTTTAAATCATATATAATCATTCCTAGAAGAGATGAGTCTCCCTAATTATGTGAATCGTTGGAAGGAAGCTGAGGCGAATTCCCTATAATAGCCATAGCTATTACAAGGTACATCTGCTGCATGGTTGGCACAGTGCCTTATAAGCAGTATCTCCACCAGCACACCGAGAAGCAACTCGATTTTAAAGAAGATAAAATCGCAGGCCAGAACTTTTCTATGCAAAGCGTGGACCATAGACTGGTGGCACAAACATCCTTTGAGAGCCTGTCAGAAATGTGGAATCTCAGGCCCCACACCAGATCTTCTGAATAAGAATCTGTAGTTTTTCTCTTGCTAACAAGGCTATTAGTATACACCTTGCAGTATGAGGAATTGTGGGTAAATTCATCGTTCTCAATCTTGGATGTTTATTCAAACAATTTTGCAAATAGTTTTTAAAAATCTGAAGATGGTATTTTAAAAATCTCAAGTGAAGTAATTTTAGAACCAGTAGAGTAGAAAGTGCAAGCCGTATATTAAAGATTATACATCCAATAAATGATAGAACTGGGATTCATTCCACAACTCCCAGAGTGCTACAATAGCATCGTGATGACATCTGTCAGACTCAAGAAGGCTTCAAATTCTATTTAAAAATTCAGAAAAGACAATTCTGTTCAATTAGAACATATATATTTGTGTGTGCTCATCAACTTTATTCATGGATTCTAGCACTGTTCAAATTCTGGATCTTCCTCAAAATCAAAATGACCACAAATACTAAATATTTTAGATAGACTCAGGACATCAAGGCAATTAGGACAAGTCACATGTAGAAGAGGATTCCCAGAACCATCTTAGAATATGGCAAGACTGATAGAATAAGTATGTTGGAAGCAGGGAGGAAGTATTCTGAGGGAGATTATGATGTTTTTACTGTAATGTTTCTCAATAGTAGCACAGTTTTAGTATAGATAGGAAAGACAGTACGTGAATCTGGGCCACAGTGCAAGAGAGAACACAGAACCTTATTGCAATGATTTTTAAAAATAATATACCTCATAGTTTTCATCATACCTGATATATTAGCTTTACCACTGGGAGTATAATGTCTCTAATGTGACCGTAATGTAAAATTCTTTCTATAGTTTTACACTGTAATGTATAGTATGCGGTAAATGAATGTTGTAGCTTAATAGTGTTTGATTAAATACACAGGCACTCTTTGAGCAAGGAAATATGCACTAATTATACCAAAAATTACTTTTCCCTTTTAAGCTTTAACTCGAGTTGCACATCAGTATGAATATATGAGAAACGTTAAACTTGGTCTTTCTCGCTTTGATTGATCCATGCAAATTATTTCACGAATCAAGACAAAGCCAGTCTATAATTTTATACTCAATGTGATAAAATAATGAAGGCTAAATCCCAAATTTCCTAGGTGTAAACGGCTTGAAAATAAGCTTCATATTTATTCATTAGCTGCTACGGTGACTACCTCCCAAGATTATTTCTGCTTTAGAATTAAACTTTACAAACAACCAGAACAGCTCACCCAACAGCTAATTCACAGTAAGATCATTATCTTATTATATTAAGTACCTGGATAAATAACATCTAAATAAGCACAGTCCTGCTTTACATGTATTTTTTCCTGGCATTATTGAATTCACTATCTCCCATAATAAGGGCTGACAATGAATGTAATTGGAGTTTATAAAAATTTGAATTATTTTTTGTCAGTCAGTCAGCAACAGACTGTCCAGCGTAGCACTATGAATTCACTAGTTCATAATCTTATTTTTAAATTTCAGAGCAGAAAGTAAAAATGAGCTATGGCAAAAGTTAGGTGTTCTCACAGAGCATACCGAAAAGCACAGAGCTGATCGTCTACCTGGAACATACGCAAATATAGCTGATTTTAGCAGCAATGTTTTAAGATACTTAGATGAGATATATCTGTAAATGTAGTCAAGTGTACAAGAAAGAATATAGCAAACTCTTAAAGAATATTTAAAAAGATATTTCTTTGTTTTTATAATTATTTATGCAATACAGCCATCAGGCAGCTTTCATTCTAAAGCCATTCGTTGATTCAAAAGATATTTACTAGAAGTAAAAATTCAGGATTTAGGTATTGAATGTTCAAAGCACAGAGTTCTGATGCTCTTGGCATTCACAAAGCTGCAGGGAAAATCAGACAAACGGAACAGTAATATATATGCCTGCAATCTGATGGCTGTAGCCACAGAATGTATGTTCTGTGAACAGAGAATTCTTTCCACATCTGCATAGAAAGGTCAGAGGAGTAAAAGGCTGTGGAAAACTTTTACAACAGATGACAAACAAATTATGTAAGAGCGCAGGCTGCATAGGACAGATATTCAAGTGATATGACTGATTGGAAGGAGATGGATTTACAGTTTCACACATAATGAACCACGGTGATTTTCAAGTGTTTCCATAAGGAACTAAACAAGCAGAAGCAATTTTAACTTGTAACCCAAATGGTAGAAAACTTTTCTTCATCATTCAGGACTGTGATGTGGCAGAGGTTACAACACCTTTATCACACATCTGTAACAAGAAAAAACAAAACAAACAAAACAAAGAAAGGCAAAAGAACTATGCTTTTCCTTGGGAAATTTTCCAAGAGTTATTTCAGTCTGAAACTAGAGGATGACAGTATTTTCTTGCAAATTCTATCATCTATCTATCATCTATCTATCTATCTATCTATCTATCATCTATCTATCTATACAACACCAGAGTGAATACGCAAAGTGAAGTTTTATGATCCGAGTGTTTATTTCCTTTCACAACTTGTAAGCTGATTCGCAATGTATGTACGTGGGGGTGAGAACCTTGATAGAACCTTAATAGATACTGCACAGCCCCCCTGAATGAGATTAGCATCCTTATAAGAAGATACCAGAGAGACACCTTTTTCTTTTCCTGCAATATGAGAAGCTGACAGTCAGTAACCAAAAAACAGTTTGGGGGGGACCTTCCAAAGATCTTTAACATACTGACCGCTGATCTCAAAATTCTAGTTGTTAGGGTTTTATGACATGACACCACCTTGCCTAATTTTTTTAAATCATTTTTATTCTCTTATAAACTAGGTGGCATTGTTTATACCTGCTTCTCTATCAGGTTTTGTTTTAGTTCCTTCCTTGTGTGTATTTATATATGAAAGATATATTTCCATGTCATATTTATATCTGGTTGTTTAATAGTCTTCTTTTAAAATATCCCTAAATTGTGACAAATATTCATATCAAAAAGAAATGAAAGATATGGATCCAATCTAAGTTTAACCTTAACCTTTGTCCTAGTCATAGCTTCTTGGCTTTTATTGAAATTCATCTGGAAACAATTTCCATGCCTACCTGCCATTTCCCCTCTCTCTTTGACTGGTGCTATTCTCTTGTCACCAAAGACTGTTGCTTATAAAAAATACAAGCATGAAGTGCGTGGGAGGTGCTGTCCCTCAGCCCTGTGCTCAGGAGAAAACTTCTGCAGAGGAGCCCTTACTTCTCCTGGAATAACCCCAGTTTAATTGAGTCCCAGCTGCTCATAGCTGTAATCCTTTTGTCAACGCCACTTAATTGGCACACTTGTCTTCCTTTTCTTACTTTACACTACCTCATATATTCCCAGGAATTGTCTCTCACTTAAACTACTTATACACAAACATTATTTATAGCAAGCTCCTAACTCAAGGAAGATCTGAAATTTTATTTTTCATTTGTCACCAAATAAAGGTCCATGTCTGGCACTGAGTTATGACATTGTGCTCAACTAGCTATTACAGTAGAAATTTTTACTTTTGAATTTCTGTTATAGGCGAATTTTACAAAATTTGAAATCACTGGGTTAAATGATCACTAATGTACCTTTCAGCTCTGAAATAATTTTACCTCTTTACAATATTTAACAGGCCTTTGGACACACTTTTTTTGTGGGTTGACTGAAATATTGCTGTCCTTACTTGCATTTGCAAGTTATGTAATAACAGTCTGCTCACTCATTTACTTATTCATTCATGCATTCACTTAGAAAACATTTACTGATTGTGCTCTGCATGCAAAGGAGAGGTTATTAGAATTAGGAGAGGAAGGATTGAACTTGAACTTTGCAAAACGTCTACTCTCACTTCACTGATTTGCTGAGAATATCAAGCCAGTTTTTCACATCTCTAGTTTGTATTATCATATCTGAAGATAAATAATTACAATAAGTATAATTGAGGGTTATCAAGGGCTTACAGTACACTCAACACATTTTAAGAAATTTTCTTATGATTTTTAATCCCATCTGGTAGGTACCACTAGAATTCCTATTGAGTCCCCTTTTTGGTGTTCTCCAAAGAATAAATTAAGACTCAACATGCCCAAAGTGGTATAACCAATAAATTATAATAATCACATTTGAAACATAAAAATGAAACCTTCCAAATGAGGACAAGCAAAGGGTATTTATTCAGATATTGCTATAATAAGGAAACCAGCTATCATGCCTTGTGTTTGGCAGAAATACAAAGGCAGGTAGGAGGGTTGAAAGCTTTTTAGAAATAAAAAGACATCTGAACTCCTCTGATTGGAGAGTTGGAATGGAGATGTTGAAAGCAGACTAACTAGAAATACAAGATTTTTGCTGAAGAGGGCTTTCGCTTGTTGGGCCTATGTTGAAAGTGGGGATAAAATTAGAGAAGCTGACAGTGATTAAGGGCTGCCAGGGGCCAGTTGCTATAAAGGTCACGGTTAACATCCTGGGCTTGGGGCTGTAGTGTGTGAATCAGTGTTTTCTTTTCATATATTGTCTGCTACTTTTCCCCTGAAGCTCCGTTTGTTAAGGTCTTGGAAACCACCATGTGTTGCTACTGGGATGTGATGAATGCTTTTTAAGGTGCACTGTGCTGCAGGGGCCTTAAGTCATCAGAGATGTGCCCCTTTGGCTTTTTCTTCCTCTTCTTTATTCCCTTTCCCTAAGGTAAGAAGTTTTCCTCTATCAAAGTTTCTGGCAATGATGTGTCACATTGAGATGGGTCTACAGCAATAGGTCTTAGTGATCATCCAGGCAAAACTCCAAAACTCTTAGTGAACCTAAACATTTTTTCTTTTTATATGTTGATTGTCTCAAGTATTTAGATACAGGGACAGAAAACTAAGACACAGTCCTACATTTAATCTCTTGCCATCCATGGAATCTCAGTTCAAAACTCCCTCACTAAAATATGGTCTCCTTTTCATGAAATAAATATTCATACAGTTTAGAAATATTCAAAATTTGGCAATATAAAATTAGTACAATTATCTATAATACCATACCCAATGTCTATGAGAAAAAAATTGAAACCTTTTCTCAGTATGTGTTTTACAGTGTGCATATATTTTAAATGAGGGAGAATATACAAAGTTGTAAGATGCAATTTGCAAGAAGAGAAGAACATTATGTATTCTGGAATTTATGCTGATGTCTCAAAATAAGAAATCTATGAAGATAATAGCACTCCAGAAAGAAATCTCAAACTCAAATCATTCCATACACCCAATAGGAAGCATTAATAAGTGACAGAAAGAGGTGATAACCAAATACAGAGTCGTTCAACCCAACAGAACTATCCAAAATTTGTATCCTTCTAAGCAGCAGTCCCCAGCCATGTGCAGAAGATTTAGATTTTTATTCAAAGGTATTAGATTTTGAAGTACTGAAAGCTAGTTAATTTTATACTCAAAGCAAAAAATGTCAAAACCAAACAGATAAAAGAATGTGACAGTGACCAATAAAATCAGTGACCATCTCTGTAGGTCTCCTTCGACCCACTGACCATCATTATAACTCAGTGCCTAGAGAATCACTTCACAGTTCTCACAAAAGACTTCTCGGCAGCTTCTCCTTTACTATGGCTGAGCTAAACAGGTTATTTAAGCTTTTTCCTCTGCTAGGTACACAATTTTCTTTCCATCTCCAGAACTGTAACAGGGCCAGAAGGTAGGAATCAACATATGTTCTTTCGCATAAACCTCACAGCAAACCAGTGGGTTGGGTATTATTATGCCTTCAGGCATTCATAAAACTAGAGGCAAAATGTTAAACAACTGTGCATGAGGATATGAAAATAACTATACACCAATGTGGAGAGGAAATATACAGGAAATAATCAGTGCATAATGAGGTTAATTGCTTCTCCAAGGTGGTGAGCTTAGAAGAGTTCTTTAAAGAAAGTGACAGGGATTGTAAAATTAAGACTTGTCTCAGGTATAAGCCTAAGAAGAATACAACATTTGAAGAACAAGAATTCCTTTAAATTTGTTAATATCAAGCATTACCATGCTTAGGAAAACACCCTTAATTGAAGTTATATAAATAAATGCTTCCTAAAATATTCACATATTTCCAATAAACTACTCCAAATACGAACACCAACATTAGACAAAAGTGACTCTTAAATGGATGAACTTCTAATTTAAAAGTGTGTTGCTTTTCATCGTGTTTGTTTTCACACTATCTGCACGAGTAAAGCGGAGGATTTTCATATGGATAATACAGAAATCTGTTTTTTTAAGAGATGGAAGCAGCCAGTCCTTTTTCTTTAAGAGATGTCAGTCATGTCTTCACTCTTTGCATCTGAGTTATCACGCAAATGAGTTGTGATTTAATCCACCTCATCAAGGTTGTGCATAACACGGATTAAGCCTTATATCCCTGAGAAAATGAATCTGAGAGAAAGATCAGCATGCAAAGCATCAATTCTCCAGGCATTCATCAGAAAATGAGCACATACTGGACGATGAGTGGAATAACAGCTTTGTTGCCCGTGTCAGTAGAAGTGTTTAATCTCCACGTAGTGGGGTTGGAGAAACTAAAGGAAAGCAAAGAACTGTTGCCTCTGCTTTCTTTACTTCTCTACCAGTTCAACCAGCACATGAATGAGAAATTTCTAGAAGACTGTCGTATTATTTTGAAAGCTATACACATTGCACTTCTTTATCTGAAAACTATGGGGCACAGTTCAAAGGATGTAAAACATGAAAATTTATTAATACAGAAATGGAAACCATGTAATAGAAGTTACAGAGAGCGCAAATCTCCTGACAACTGTGGTGGAAGGAATGGCCCTTTATTGCAGAAACCTGTTAAAAATAGTGGGCCTTGTAGATTTCACTTTGTCTACGGCAAGATGATGATAAGGCTTTGGATGTTGAGGAAATAATCTGTAGAGAATTACTCTGTGCAACAGTCTGCTCGCCTACATTATATTAGTCTTTTTCCTTCTTTATTAATTGCTGATACTTAGAGAAATGAGATGATATGGGCTTCTATTTGGAATACATATGTAAGGTGAAATTTATTCCAACACACTGACACTGCCTTTAATTTCACTCATTTCTAGGGAAGAATTTTATCTCTGAGGCTATACATAAAACATCAGCAATTAAAATAAGGGAAAAGCTTTACAGATAGCACATTTAGGAGATTATTGTAGAAAATAGAAATGGAAGTTTCCAGAATATTTCAGCCAGTGAACTAGATGAATATTGTCTCTGGGCTGTGGTGTAGCACATTTGTACTGGATGCACACTGATTTTTGTTTTACACACATACATACACTACATATTTGTAAAGATACATAAAACATTTTAAATAAAAATTTAGGTAAGGTGCTTGCTTGAAGTTGGAAAAAGGTCACCATCTATTTCACAATCATGAAAGTGGATTCTAAATAAAACCAAGATAGCTCTTTAAACTTGTCAAAATGCAAACAGTTAGCTTTATGAAGAGAGTCTGGCCCAAAATTAGATAGTTTGATAAAATGACTGGGAAGTTGTTGGCAAAATTTTGGAAATAACCTATACTGAATTTTCAAAGGCACCAATCCTTTAGCCAAAGATGACCAAGCAGACTTAGCAATCTGAATTGCTCTCTATGAAAGCACAGCGGGTGTGTTTTTGGCAAAGAGTTCCTACAACTATGTAAGAGACACTCTCCAAACTTTCTCTATATTTCTCCTTGCTTTTGACCTGAGGAATATGCAGCCCATGAGTTTGTCAGCTGCTAAATACATTTAGAAAGTTACTGCAGTGAGGAAAAGAGAAGCCAGACAGCCATGACTTCCTGTTGGGAAGGAAAATTACTGGAAAAAACTACTTTGAGCCACATAGCAAGAGATGTAGGGACAGACTTTATCTGAATCACAATGCATCCGTGACAAAGAAGGAGGAGTGAATTCATCTTTAAAAATTCTCCAGGTCAAGTGAGAGTTGGGGAAATAAAAGGTGAGTTGAGCAGACACAATGACAGTCTGTTCTCTACCAGGGAGCCAGAAGCTGACATTGCCAAAGGCCCCATTGTGCCCAGATACACCGTTATTACACTTCTGCTAACAATGTAGCAATTCTAAACACTGTATGTCGCATCCTGATTTGCCCTGTGG
The DNA here is from genome assembly GCA_004027295.1 of Dolichotis patagonum. Taxonomy (NCBI): domain Eukaryota; kingdom Metazoa; phylum Chordata; class Mammalia; order Rodentia; family Caviidae; genus Dolichotis; species Dolichotis patagonum. Next base: position 44,590 of record PVJX010006931.1, read on the forward strand.
GGTGAAAGCCGTTGATATCTAGTCAATTTTGAGACTGTAAAAAACAAAACAATTTTCTTTGTTACCTGGGAGGTCGTAGGCAATGCATATGAGCACTGTTACCTTCCTAAGCTGCCATCTGCCGTGTACCAACAGAGCTGCAAGTAATTGATCTGGAATCTCAATGTAAAGTCAATCTTCTGCAATGTTTAATACCAGTAGCTCTTCACCAAAGATACTAAAAGTAAGAATGAAGCAAACAGAACACCAGGAAAATTTGCTTCACCTATTAGATTTGTAGCTTCTGGGGAGAAAGGAGCAGGCATCCGTAGAGGACCATGGTAACATTCGAGAAAATCAGCAGAAATGTTAACCAAGGCAGCTTTTTTCCTAGCTCTTTCCCTCTGTGGAAATCATCTGGCACTTTTTTTTTTATCATTTTCTTTTACTGAGTTTGATAAAACTCAAGTTTTGAGAATATAATCAATTACTGCTTACCAGTGAGTATAATTCCAAGAAAAAGAGTTCCCATATGCTAGAGCTAATAGCAGGGAAATGCTACTTTTACATTTACACACTCTTAAGGTATTGCCATGGAAGTGTCAGAGAATGGTGATGGTCTTGTGGTCTTTCCTTTTTGAGTCCCATGACTACACAGAAACATCACAGGAGTCAACTTCCATGCTCCCCAAGGCATGAACAAGATGTCTTAAACGAGTGGGGATCATCTATTTGAAGGTGACAGTATAGTCCCAGCAGTCAGTAAAATATATATAATCTTGTGCCTGTGCATCTCTGCATTAAGCATCACTATGAACACACTGAGGTCGCCTGGCTCGTTCCTGGGAACAGTACAAAGCACGTTCACCCACGTAACTGCTCAAATATGTCCGTCTTCCTTAGTTTCTCCTGTCACCTTCCTGCCTGCCTTCTCCTCCACCTTGCTTCAGTACTCACAGCTGCTCTTGGATTTTGCTCTATCTTTATTTTCCAACTTAATTCTAATTCCTTCTGTCCTTGTCATTCGGTATTTTCTCCTTGTCTCTGATACTGGGGATTAAAAGCCCATCTTTGCACGAAGCGATACCCCCAGCACTTTGTTGTTGTTGCTGTTATTGTTGTTAAATTTTGAGACAGGCCACCAGGAAGCTACCTGGTCAGACTGAGCTTGCCCTTGAGATCCTCCTACCCTAGCTCCCAAAATGCCAGCATTACAGGTATGTGCCTTCAAACCTGGCCTCGTTTTGCCTCCTTAAGTATCTATTGTGCAGTTAATGTATACATGTTACACAGTATACAGCAAAATACCGTTGGTTATCTCTGTGTGTGAGTGGATGCGGTCACTTTACTGCAATGCAATAAAGAAGTCCTAGAGACCAAGTTCTCTCTGTGAAAGAAATAATCCATTCTCTGGTGACTCACCTCCTTCGAAAGGGAAGCATTTTAGATGGTTTCACTCCAGGTAATTTATTAGTTTTCCACTAATTACCTTCAGTCTAACTTTCTCACTTTCACCTTTCCACAGCACTCATCTGCCTGATGAATTCATGGAGTTTTCTGTGTTCTCAGTCTCCTTGCCACAGGATGCGTGGCTCAGTGAAACAAGGACCTCATCTCTCTTGTTACCATGTCATCAGTGCCAGATTGTGAAGTTTGGCACACGGAGAGGAAATCATCAGCCCAAGAGAAAAAGGAGCATCACTGAATTGGTTTCCCATTGATTCTTTAATGAGTTACCAAAAACTGAGAGGCTTAAAACATCACTTTTTTTTTAACAGTTCTGCAGGTCAGAAGTCTCAAATGGCAAACTCAGGGACTCTACAGCGTTAAGAGGGGGGATAAGGAGCAATAGAAAGACTATAGATCATCTGTCCCAACACTGGCACTTACAGTCACTTTATCAGTAAAAACAGATATGTATGTACTTTACTTTAAGTGCCAAGTAAAATGGCCAGCCTCCTCATCAAGTTTAGCTAAGAGAAGCTGCTTTTGAAAACTCAATCTCCATTATTTTCTATACACATTATTGTAGGTCTTTTTCCCCTACTCATACAATCCCATGTCAATGTAGAAGTAGTGTACAGAGTGTGGTTATAGTGGACAAAGCAATAATTCACATCTTCCACCATCTTCCAAAGGGTGAAACTAGATGAGTTGATATTTTTGCTATGCTTCTCAGAAGTGTCTGATTTAAAATGTGTACATTAGTTATTTTTTGGAATTTTCTTTTTAACATCTCTAGACTTGCTGACCGTGAGTAACTGAAACTACAGAATGCAAAATTGTGAATAGTAGCCCCGTAATTTTATTTCTGTTCTGAATTCTCAGTTCTTCACTTTTACAGTAGAATCTTACTCCTGTGAAGGCAGAGAATTATGAAAAATATTTTTTCCTTTTTCCTTTCCTGCTAATTCACTCCTGATCCATGTTGCCTTACAGATTGTCATGGTCATTTATCTACATTTCATTTTCAATAAGGAAATGAGGGGAAAAAGGGAGAGCAAAAAAGAAAAGTAATAGAAGAAATAGAATCCTGGGATGATAAAAGGGGAAAAAATGCAACTTTAAAGGGAAAAAATTGTGGGAATATCAAAGGTAGGTTTTTCCAGAGTGAGTTCCATGCAGTGCTTGCCCACGACCCACCCAGGGGAACACACCCAGCACACAGAGTAAATCCTGGTCCTTAAGAGTAAAAGAGTGAGGATCAGAGAAGGAGATGTGTCACCGATTCTGAGTGATACAGCTGCGCCTTTGGAAGATGAAGGCAAATATAGCCAAGGATGTAATTTGAGCAGTTCTAATAGCTTCATTTTGTCTACGATACCTAACAACTTGCATTACACGTAACTGAAATAAGAAGTATTATGCTAAAGATTGTAGAAAATGTATACTTCCTCACCTCCATTTCTCTATAGCTAAGTGTCTGTTACAAAAGTTCTTAAACATGGATCAGTAATTAAAGATAGCAAGTTACATCTGTTACAAAACGTCAAGTAACTAAACACAGATTGACTTAACTCTGCAAAGGAAATACTTTCCTTAGTGGTTAGAAAGCCTACTATATTCTTTCTTGGGTCATTTAAACAAAAAAAAATGCAAATTTCACTATATGCAAATGGTAAAATATTAAGATGAGAAAATGAAGATGGCTATGATGATATTTTGAAAGTCAAATAATAAGTAAATGAAAATTGCCAGTGTTTGACGTATTTTAGTACATTTTTTCCCAAAGATATATACTTCTGGTAAATAGAAACATTGTGAAAACTCAGTAAGTCTATCTATTTCATGTCTTAGCAGTAATCCTGGGGAATTTAATTTGTTTATTCAAAAACTAATTATTTGATAGATGCCAGGGATACAATAAACATTCCCAAGGATACACACACACACACACACACATACACACACTGTTGCTATTTATACAAACATTTCTCTAGATGAGATATCCACATACATTTTTGTCAACTAAATAATTTAAATAATTTTAATAATTTAGTTAGTATGATAATTACAACACATCTACCAGTCTTACAAAAATATCCTAATGAGATTCTTAACCTAAAATCAGAGGCAACATAGCATCTTAAATATGTAGAGAAAAAAAACCACAGAGAATGTGTGATAATTTAGTATAAAAGTCTGTATTTTTAAGTGATACAGTATCTTAACAAAGAAAGAAATCTGTTACGATGGCTTTAACATTCAGAACAGTGTTTAATCTTTCCTATTGGGTGCTCTCCACATCATTCTTTGAAACAGTGAGTCTCATGTGAAGTTGAGGGGAGGAGCAGCCTCTGAATCTTTCAATTTCTGGGAGATGATTGAATGTCTTAGATGATTGAAGATAACGTAGCTAAAACTTACAGCTTGTGTCTAATGCCAAACAGATTAATCCTGAAGAAATCCCTCAAGCTATCCACTTTCCTGTCTTGTCATTTTGTTTAAACATGAGGCAGTCTTTGGATATTTCATGGATGGCAAAACATCAATTATAGAAATGCACATTGATTTTTATTGTTCTTTTCTTTTTATTATAATATTAACTCATCTCCAGATGTGCACATACTGTATGAAACAGCAGTGCTTAAAAAGGTGAAGTTTTAGCTCTGTGTTGTAACATAAATTTTAAAAAGTCATAATCACAATATTTTTATTAGTATTAATTGATTATATTTCGGGATCAGTCTAAAGTTTGCAATGTAATTTCACATTCACATCTTGCATAATTATCACACTAACTCTAAAAAGGAGATACTGGTTTTACTATAGAGGGGATGAAATATGGTCCAGGGAAATTAAGTTAATTGCCCCAAATTAAAAAGCTAGCAGGTTCCAGAATTAGTGCTGGATTTGGTTGAAAACCCAGTTCGTGTGCATTTTGTACTAAAATGAATATCTTGATGCTGGTTGGCTTTCAATGAGTAATTTTTCACTTATTTTAATAACCCTTCATACAAAACATGATTTCAGTATTTTAGGATATGTGACATTAATAAATGAATGTATTATTGTGTATCCACCCATATAAGTGTATGTGTACATACATGCCAACCTCATGTCACTGACTCAAGTATCTTGAGAATGCGTCTTTCTATTTTCCCTTGAAAAGGCCAGCACATTGCTTGTATCTTTTGCATTACAATTTTTTTACTATATGATCAAGAAAGTATAAATTATGTGGCTTCACCTTCTCATAAAAGTGTCTAATTAGGATTAAACTTGTCCCTTGGTAAATTTAAAATGATTTAATTATAATCGAAATGATCTCAATTGAATAGCTTCTGTTTCAAAGAGTCACTCTCCTAGTGCTAAGAAGCTCATTAAATTCAATTTGCAGTAATGTGCTGCTGTCATGTTTCTTTCCGGAACCGCAGTATTTTATTAAAGTTCTTTGATTATTTCCCTAGAGGGAAGCATTAATGTGACACACCATGTAGAAGAAAAGTGAAGCAGAGGTTCAAAGATGCCCTCACTTTTAAAAAATTTTCTCAATAGATGTTAATGTTTGGCAGTCTAAAAAACATGAAGAGTTCTGTAGTCTGTCTTACAAAGGTGGAGAAAACAGTGAAAAGAATTTATATTGCTGTTTGTCCTGGAAGGCTAAAAGGTCTGTGTTTATGTTACTGAAAATGTGTGAGCATCCCAAACAATGTAGATGAAACATTTTGGTATCTGTCTTCCTGTTTAACCTAGGTGTATGATTTGCATTCATGTATCAACTTGAAGGTTTTGCTGTTCTTTTGAGGAGCACACTCTTAGAAATGTGGAATGGATGTCTGTGAGATTTAAAGATCTTCCCACCTAACATTATAAAGTCTGCATAAATGAAGAACTTTTCCCACCATTTGTCATTTACAAAACAAGCTGAAACAGTAAAACCACTTTTTAAATATATAAAAAATTTTTTTTAGTTTATCTTGTCACAAGGTACGCTAGTACTGGCGAGTGTTTGAAGTAAACGCCTGTGAGCTCTCTGCCAAATAGTTCTTGAAGAACTGTGTGTGGATGTGTTTGTCTTGCTGCCACCCAACTTTTACTTTGCATTTAAGTCGTTTTAAAATATACAGTTAGTCTGTAACTTTCGGCTGTTTGGAATTAACCAAAAAACAGGAAAACACATCATGTCTCCCAGCCAACTAACTCACAACTACAGACAGTAAGTTCCTCTGAGGAGATTAGACAAGATAATACATAACAGGAACAGTTGAAGTCACAGGTTAAAAACCATACATCCAAATCTTTTGAAAAATACTTTCTATTTCAATACTCATTGCTTAATACACAAAGAATGCCATATCAGTTATGAAACATGATAATCTTATTTCAAAGGTGTTATAGGAAAAATATTGTGCAATTGAGAACTTTGAAACCTGTTGAGATACAAATACACACACATATGCAAATATAAAAATAATTGATGTATCAACTGCAGCTATTTTATAAAACAATGAATTTGAAGACAAAGTAAAACATGAATAGTAATATTCAATACCAAGCAGTATATTTTGTTAGTTAACTTCCAGGAGAATAATTAATTTAATAAAATGATCCATCTTGATATTATATGAAAAACAATTTTATCAAACACTAAACATTTTTCTTAACTTTTAAATAATTTGTCTATTGCTCTCTTCTTTTTTCCTTTCTTTGTCTTGACAGTGTTCCTTTCCTTCTTTTATCCTTTTCTTTTGAAGACACAAATATGCTTTGAATTACATAAATTTTATTTTTCAAATACATGCATAAAGACTAGACCAATTGAAGAAAGTAATACAAATTTTTCTACATCCATGTCAACAAAATGTTGTCTTGGCCAAGCTGACTGCTGGCAATGAAATGCTGATGTCAATTTAATTTGTATTTATTTGATTATTAGTGACCTTGGGCATGTTTTATATACTAACATCTCAGACACATTTATTTGTGTGCCACATGCCTGATCATACATTATTCTCAGTAGAGCATCCTTTTCTTAAAGATAAAGATTTATAATAAAATGTTTACTACATAAGCACTGTATTTATGTAATTAATGTGTTTTCCCACTTTACAACTGAACTATTTTTTGATGAGCCTTATTTGACTGTATTTCTGAAAATACTTGACCCTCGTGCATTTTATTATTTCCTACATATTTTCAGACCCTGTGGAGGAACTATTCTCCCAGTTAGCCTAATTCAGTTGTAAAATACAACTGTATGTAGTTTACCATAATGTTTCAGTTGTAGAATACTGCGCGCAGTCTAAAATAATGTTTTCTAGGTGTAAACAGTTGAAATATGTTGAAAGGAGTTTTTGTCTTTTAAATACACCACTATTAGTCACACAAATGGTACGCACTTGTAATCCCACTAGGCTAGAAAGCTGAGGCAGCAAGGTTGGAGGTGAGTCTGGGCAAGTCAATAACGTATAAACATTGTTTCCAAAACAAAAAGATATGAGGGAGGGAGTAGCTTCCTGCAAAGGTTCTAGTTTCAAAGGTCAGTATTCCAATCAGACACACACACACACCATTCTCTTTTCTTCCATCCCACTTCCTAAAGATATGACTCACCACAGGTTACCTCTATTCCTTCTATTCCTTGTTACTCAACAGCTACTGCTCTAGATGAATCAATGCAGACAATGGTATTTTTTGATTTAGACTCCATTTGCTAAACCCTCATACCCAACATTTATATGACTCATTTAGCTCCTACACATTTTGTGTCAGTTCTCATTTTACTTTCATATTTGTATTCATTTTATTTGATAATATTCCAGAGTGGATTGACCAAGGCTTCCAGGAGTTCAAGCCATTTAATTAAACAGATACCTTGGAAACACAACCCACATGCAATCATAGTGACGTGTGCTATGGTCTTGCTCTATGACAGGTACTCGATCTGTCCTCACTCTTTTGATTCTCACATCTAGCTGCATTTCACAGAGAAACTGAAGCACGGAATGGCTCAGTGACTTATCCTAAACTTTAAAGCCAGGAAGTGCCAGACCCGGGTTCTAGATGTGGTGGACTTTACCATGGTGGCTGAACTGGACTGGAAAGACGGAAGAAGCAACGACAGAGAAATAGATATAGTTACATACTTTTCTGGAAAGACAAATCGCTTGCTGAGAAGGATGCTGTGGGTTAACACATAAATATTCCCACTCCAGCTGCTGTCACACAGTGTGTGCTATGTGGGAGCCATCAACACCATCAACACCACCATTGTCATTTCTTTGGGATGGTGGCTGCATACATTTTATATCATATGTCCTCCTTAATAGCATCTGGATCAAATTTCTGGATCAAATTCTCTTTTGCAACATCTATCTGTGATCTTGGTTCTGGTTTGGGACCTCTGTTTTCTACCTCTTTCAACTTTCACAGTTTTCTTTTCTTTTATTTAAAGAGAAAAAACAAAAAAGGAAAACAACCAAACAAAACAGAAAAAGGGTAGCAACAATACAGAATTCCAAAGGCAAAAAATAAAAGATCAACAACAAAACAAAAACAAACACACTAAGAAATCGCCACTTGATAAGTTACATATAGTCATCATTGGAAATAGTTGTTCAAGTTACAAATTAAAGCATACAAAGTAGACATTCAAACAGTGAGACTGTTAACAGTTCTCCTCAACAATCTAACAAAAACAGTAATATGGTCATCTATCTTACACACTTAAACATACATGCAGTTATATCCTTTAGAGCTCTTTCTTTTCTTCTCTTTTTTTCTTTTTATATATATTTTTTAAATTTTATTTTAAAGGGGGCAAAATTAAAGACAACAAAACAGAACAGAACAGGACATACGAAAGCATAAATTTCAAAGCTAGACAACCAGAGATCTTTACTATCTGTCATATTGTCTCTGGTTTTCTTCCAAATGGTTGTCCATATCTTTGCATATGGGGAGCTCATACTAAATAACATAGCCAATCTTTTCACAAGATGTGTAGTTCACTGGCTCCCACTTGCTAAGGGGGGGCACAGGATGGGGGACAGGACGACATGAGATGTCTGATTCTCAGCCCATGTGCCAGCAGGCTCACAGCTGCCCCCAGAGAGGGGAGGAGCTCCTTGTTCTCCTGTGCACCCGCACGGTGCAGGTCCCGACATGCCAGGGTCTCACTCCTTTGGCCTGCCCAAATTCTGCCACACTCACAGCCACCCCCTAGAGAGGGGAGCAGTTTCTTATTCTCCCGGCACCCCGAGTCAACCGCATGGTGTAGCCCCGTAGGCGCCAGGGTCTCTCCCCTGCAGGCCCCCTAAAGTCCACCATACTCACCTGCTATTTCTTTCTGATGAATTGACCATTCCATTTCCAAAGTTCTGAAGTGGCCAACAGACCACAGAAAGAATTCTCTTTAGGCTCCTGTTTGGAACCAGCAGCTACAGCGATCTGCTGGCCTTGCTTCAGGGCCAACACAATTTTCCCTAATCATGTCCCAAACTCTCAACTTCATCTAGTTATCACCAAGAGTATTTCCCAATATTTATCTCAACTATCCATCTATTTCCTATACTTAGCCCCATATATATAAAATGTCTAGTGGGTATTTCCTTTTTGACATTATTTATATTAAAATTATTTGAAATCCAGGTTTATCTCTATAGTCTCAGCACTGGGGAGCCACAAGTTCAATGCCAGATTGGACTACATTGTGAGTTCAAGGTCATGCTTATCTACATAATGAGACTCCGCCTCAAAAAATGATTTCATACTGAACTTAATTATCTTTGGTTCTTACCCTTGCAAGGAAAGAATTTTATAAATCCATATTTTAAAATGTTGCAAGATTGAATGATAAGTACATTAATAAAATCTGGTCCAAATGTTCTGTGTCAAAATCTAGGATTCAAGAATTTCAGAGAATACATTATTTTAAAGGCTGAATGCATGTAAGTAATTAAAAAAAACAGAAGTGGAAGCATCCCATTTAGTGGTTGTCAACTGGGAATGGTTTTATAACTCCACGAGCCATATAGCTATGTCTGGAGACATTTTTGTTTGTCATTCCTTGGAGAAAGTTGTCACTGGCATTTGGATGACAGTGGACAGGACAGGACAGTGGACAGGAACACAGCCTTCTAGGTTATTGTAAAACTGGATCTCATCAGAAGTGAACAGCAATACTGAGAAAACTTAGTCTAACTTTTAATAGGAAAGCACAGCCTCACAGGAGTGAGAAAATAGTGGTGAGCTTTCTTTTATTTATCAAATAAAATAAATAGTTTGAGTTCAAATTTGCCATTGTCATACAGAAAGATAATACACAATCAAACAGTCTGGTATAGAGCAGTGCAGCTAATGAAACCATCGTTATATTGCTGTTTAGGTTCCTGCTCGTTGTTGTTCCAATGGTGGCTGTTAGTGAAAGACTGGAGAGCAGGAGAAGATTGAAGATAGAGATTAGGAAATAAACAAAAAGTAGAGAACAAAGTTAAGAGTAGCAAAAGGAAGTAGAAAAAAAATAGAAGAGTTGTTTCTAAGCAAAATGATATAATGCTTTACTGCCCTACATACTTTGAGAAAGTATAGATTTCAAAGTACATACTTCGAGGAAATTACAGCATTTAGCTAATTCAGACAAAAACCATGTAATTTAAGACAAATGTCATTTAATAGTCAATCAAAGAAAAAGCAAGCTCTATCTGCTTTGTGAGGATTTAAAACTATTCAAGCCTAGAGATAACTTGAGTCTTAATTTAACAGTACTGTAGTGGATAACAGTTAATGATCAGAATAAAAGTTTGCTGAATATTCTTGATGTTAATATTTTCTTTCTCTTAAGATATGCTAAATGTTTGTTAATGTGTATTTTACTAAATAATATTACTAGTCTAACTAACACTTCAATATTACCAGCTTAATACCTAAAAAAATAATTTCCTAGAAAATGTCTCAGATATTTATAATTCTCGATTGTTTATAATTTTGCATTTACGAATTTGAAGTAATTCTGCCTAAAACTTCATTTGCATGCAGGCTGGGCTTTGGCTTAATACACTAAGTAGTTCTACATATAAACTGGTAGTTACTGAGTATACTGGTTAAAAAACAGAAACCAGAAAAAGGGACCCTAATGGGTTTTGACTGTATAATATTAAGCAAGCATCTGTCTGTGTCTTAGTTCCCTCATTTGAAAATTTGGGAAAATAACCTCTAGAGCATGCAACTGTGATGCGGATTAAATATAATATGTCAAATATTTAGGTGATGATTTCATACATTATAAATGCTTAACATGTATCAGCTATTATTAATAATATTTTTATTTATATTAAGCTTATAACTTGGAGTAATTTCTTTCAGGGAAAATGTAATAACTGAACAGCATTTAAATATTTCCATAGGTATGTCTCTATATGTTTGTATATTTATAAAATGCATTTCATGGAAAATCATTGCAGCATTGTATTTCAATGATCATTAATTTTTAAGTTTAATATAATTATAGAATATACAAAATATTTGCTCATAATAAGATTTGGATTAATATTTATGACCAAAGTGTGCCAAAATATATTTAAAGATTTAAGTATTTTATTGGATTTCAATTGAAACAAAATTCAATAAAACTGAATAGTAAATGCACATTACAATTAAATAATTATACATTTATATGAACATTCAGTATTTTAGAATTTCAAATGTATATTAATATAAAATTAATAATGCATATATACAGAGAGATAATTATCTTTACACAATCAGTTTTATTAAATGCCTTAATACTCCTGAAAATTCATTGTGATCTCATATTACTTATGACAACACCAAAATAAAGTAACTTGCTCAGGGTTTTATAAAGTTTTCATTGATATTAAGTTTAAACTTCAGAATTGCTTGACATCTAAGTCCATCACCTTAATTATGATCTACTCATACTTAAAATAGGGGCTATCTTACATGCCACAATTACCACTCAAGTGTCAGTATAACAATAATACATTTGAAAAACATAAGTTAGCTATGAACACTAATGCAGATTATGTTAAAGAGTGCTCTATAGAGGCAGTGGTCTTAGAATTTATGATATATATGCAGACTTCTTGAAAACAGAGAATGAAAAATTATATTTATTTTATTAGCATAAAAGCGAATATTTTGCTAGACCTATTGCTTCTGGACTAGTTTGTTTGATTGCCAAAGACATGACCTAAATAAATAAAAAAAGAAAAACAGGAAAATTTGTGAAAGGGAAAGTAATATAATTTGTAGCTGTAGAGTTAAAAATGAAAACAACCCTTTGAGTTTGTATCATGGATAATAACCAAATATGTTCTCCCTTTTGAGTAAAATCATGAAAGAAACAATTTCATTTAATGTTTTTTTTTAAATTTACAACTTGGAAACATAAATGTGTGCCTTAATGAGGAGCCGAAGATAGAATAACAAATTAATCACTTAAGGAGAACCTTGCCCTTTGTATTTCCTTGCTTCTGGGAATGCAATGCTGAATTTTAATGCTGCATTAACATTTGCAATAAAAGTTAAAAATTAAAACTAAAATGTAAACTTCCTTGTGGAGTAATGTGGTAACTGTATGAAATAATCACATTTGATAACTCAGGAGGACTAAGGGGAAAGATGACCTGTTGCCACTTGGAATTAATTACTTGAGAATTTTTAAGGAGGACAGATGAAGTTCCTGAATTAATTATTAAATTTGCCCACAGTATCAATGGCAAATGTCATGCATTTGTCTTCCTTTTTTTAATAATCATCTTTTGAAAGGCCATGCATTCCAAACTATTGTTATTATCTCCTTAGTTACAAACATTACTTCCATATATAACATATAACATATTTGTGTTATATGTATAACATATTTGTGGTTTTTATTTACTTATTTTCTTACTAAAACTACTTTGATTTTTCCCTTGCTAGGTTTCTTCAATACTCTACAGCTAACAATCAGTGTAATACATAAACAAGAAATTCTAAAGAATTTATTGTTCAATCTACAGGCTTCATAAATGGTTCAAAATGTATTAAACTCAACTTCTGCACCAAAATATATTTGTGAGGGAAAAAAATCATAAGAGAAAGGGAGCATTGAATATGTAGTGTGATTCTCTAAGGTACCACATATGCTATGATTATTTTTGTGTTGAACCCAGGATCACCTCTAAACATCTTTTCCTGGCAGCAGAGTTATAATTTTCATAAAAAGCTACACATAGAAAAATCCAAAAACACACATTTATGGCAAAGTTTGAGCTCAGCAGTATTACCCCATCCAAGTAATGAATGTATATTAAACATAAAATAAAGAATTATCTAGACAACAAGCATCAGTGCAGAAAATAAAAGCAAAATCATAAAAGAAGAGTAAGCATAGCAAACAGTATCTTGTGGCTCCCTTAACAAATTACAGTTTGCACCATAAGCCATTACATTAGAAATGTGGGTTGTAAACATGTGATATATTTGAAAATATGCCTAGTGAGCAAAAGTATTCCATGCTGATATTACATTTATCTCAATGAATACTTGACTATTTGTATAAAATTCTAAACTAAGCTATTACTAGTAATGTTTGGGAAGAACTGAATAGCTCTCAAAAATATTTGAAGCCTGGCATTTAGTGGAGAGAACAAGTAAACCCACCCTGCAGAAATTATGTGCCTTATAACACATTTTGTATTCTCTCTGGGGAAGCTACCAATCTCCCCTTGCATGATGACTTGACAGTTTGTTACCTGGAAAATGCACGAGACCTGAAGACCAGTGTACCAGGGTGGCAAGACAAACTCTGGCACTTTGACTTTATTAATTTTTTAAAAAGTTGCAGAAACACTATGAATTGCATCTTTAAGATGAGTTGATCAATATTTACCTCAAAGGGGAGGTGCAAAGATTAGACTGCATATCCTGTCTAGCATCTTCCTGGTAAAAGAGCTCCAGTACAGATATAAATTTAACATGACAGACTACATAAAACATTTGCAAACATAAACTCATTTTCTGGTTGTCTCTATTCCGTCATATGAATCTGCCTTTAAATATAGCTGAATCTTTAAATCTCAATGCTTTGTTGTTGCTGTAATAGTTTGTAAAATTATGTAATTTGTGTTTCTATTAGAACAAAAAGACTGTAGAAGACAATGTCTGAGGTGTGCTCCGTGGCATTTGACTCCTGTTACACTTTTCAGCAGCTCCTTCTTGTATAGCACAACTCGTGTGACCAATAGGATATTGATGAAGGGAAAGGGAAGCTGCATAGCTCAGTCATAAGAGATAATGTTTTCACCCCCATGCTCTTGAAATACTTCCTTGGGGGAATTAGATGCTCTAATTTGAGAGGACTCATATATGCTTCTGCAGAATCCATGTGAGGTAGAACTCAAGTGGGCAACAGCTGGTACCACCTTGTCAGACTCACGAAGGAACCACTTGGGCTGTGTAGCTCTGGGCTTCAGACAAATGCAGACCAGTGCACTCAGGCGACCTCTTAACCACAGCCCCATTGACAGTCCTGAACCTAAACCCCTCACCTAAATCATTCCCAGATCATGATATCATGTGAGAAATCTAATGTTCATTCATGTTTTAAAACGTGGTGTATTTGAAATGTTGCCCTTTAGATTCTGGGGTGGTTACTTTGGCAAGAATATAAATCCAACAAGCATTTAACCCGGCTCTGTAGCAACATGGATATCATGTGTTACTTATGCAACAGCAACCAATCCTGGCTCTGAACAGAAGGAAGAGTCAGCTGAGTCAAAGACCATCTGGTAAATCATGTCATTTTGAGTTAAAACAATGGTAACTGTAGCTGAATTATCCAGGATTTTTAGACACTCTCAAAATGTGATTCATATATATATATATATATATATATATATATATATATATATATATGTAGAGTGCTAATCTACTTACATTGCATCACAAAGAAGGAGACATGTGAGTCACTTGTAGGAACATGGGGGTACCTTGAGAACATAATGCTTAATGAACAAAACAATAGACACAGAAATTTAGATAGCATGTTTTATCTTGTATGAGAAATTCAAAGTATAGACAATAGAGCAAAATAAAAGAAAGACTACAGGAAATGGAGATAGATCTTTTGCAAATGGGAGAATATTTAGAGATGAACTGAAAACTGAGGTTAAGGAGAAGGGCAAGTAAAAATGAGTAAGATATGAAAGGTATTTGTTCCCATTCCCCAAGATGAATATATTTACTTTGTATTGAAAACATATACAAATAAAAAGCAGTGAAGGACTACAGAAAATCAACCTAAAATAATTCTCTTTCCAAAATATACTAGGCTATGGGAATAATTTTAATCCTTTATTATTCACATTATTCAACTATCCAAAACTTTTGTCAGAATAAACTTGTAGTGATAACCAAACCCTCTCTGCTGAAAGAATGCCAGTTGAAGCTAATCAACTACTATATACAGCATCAAGAAATGTAAAAATAGTGTCACTACTTTAGAAAGAATTTTGGTATGACTGAGGAACATGGAAAAATCACCCACTGCATGCTTAAACCCATATCTTGGAAAACTCCTATGTGTGCTCCCTGAGAATCAGGGACAGCAGAGGTCATAATTGGCATTTGTGGCAACATAAACTGGAGATGCCACGTAACCATCAAGAGTGGAGTAGGATGCTACACAGCAGGAAATAAAAAAAATTGCAACAATACACACATATTTAAGGATCATTATATTGAATTAAGCAATTAAGTTCTCATAAAAGTCATACAGTATGAGCCTATTTTATAAATTGCAAAACATGCAAATATTCAAATGTCATTCAAATACAGCTAACATCTCACAAAAGAAAAGGAATGATATAGAGCAGCAGTTGTCAATGTAGGCATTGGGTAGGAACAGGTTGTAGACAGGGTCACTGGAGAAATGAGAGGTAAACACATATATTTTTGTATTATTGATAGTCAGTGTATCATTATCATTATCATTATCAATATTCCTTTGTTTAGCATGCAAAATAATGTTGAATTTAAAAAGAAAACCTTATACCATCAGTTATTTTATTGGGACTGATCACCAATGAAGCAATTTTCCATGCCAGTAATTTTTATCACAGGTCCTATTGACAGCACACGCAAATAGCCACTTTGCTCTGCTCATCAGCCTCCGAGCATGGGGTCAGAGCAGATGTTTGTTTGTAAGTTGAAAGGACACTGGACAGGTGCCAAAACCAGCACTTCTGACATCACTCCTAGCAAGGCAGAAATATTAAAGTCAGTATACAAAGAAAGGTTGCAATTCACCGTGTCCAAGGGTCACGGATTCTTGAAATACTCAATGGCACATTTTAAAACTGCCTTAAATCTGTATTGGAGAAGCATCTCTCCTCTGTCCACATCTTCCTGAGAACTTCTCAAATTCATTAATCTTTTCATTCCAAAAGAAAGGGTTCCTCAGTAGTTCTAGAAAGCTGAGAAGGAGACCATGGCAGGTGCTGGGAGAGAGATGCAGTTTACAGAATTCTAGGGAGGTGACTATTGAATAAAAGAAAGATTGGAGGCTGGTGTGTGTGTGTGTGTGTGTGTGTGTGTGTGTGTGTGTGACAGGACCTGAGGGTATTACTCATGCTTGAAGGTTGCTGCCAAAGATAAACTATTAACTTGCCCTTTGTCTGTGTGGCTTAACCTTTTTATATTTTGTTTTATCCCCAGGAGACTCCAACTTCTTTTACAGTCTCTGTTTTGTGAACACAGGTCCTCTCCACTTCTCTTTCACCCTCCATGAGCTTATAAACTTTACAAATTACTTGACATTCTTAAGCATGAGATACTTAATGGGAACACATCTTTCTTTCTTTCTTTCTTTCTTTCTTTCTTTCTTTCTTTCTTTCTTTCTTCCTTCCTTCCTTCCTTCCTTCCTTCCTTCTTTCTTTCTTCTTTCTTTCTTTTTCTTTCTTTCTTTCTTTCTTTCTTTCTTTCTTTCTTTCTTTCTTTCTTTCTTTCTTTCTTTTTTTCTTTCAAGATTATTTACCAGTCATCACAGAACAAGGCCTTACATTATCACCAAGCTTCAGAATAGTTGAGTATTTTAATTTGCAGTGTAAAGAAAAACGAGGCTCTAAGGGGTCAATAATTTTTAGAGTCCTTACACTAAGTAAAAACCAGAAGTAAAAGTCAATCTCAGGTCTTTTGAGTTTTTCAGATCTCAAATTTCTAAGCCTTCCCCCACCCATTACATCCCAAAGATTCTTAAAAATATATGCTGATGTGTAAGATTGAGTGGGAAAAGTATGCCTTCCTTTTTGGTATTGGCATCTCCAGTGATAAATAACCTAGAAATTCTGTTTTGAGGGATGGAAGTCATATTTTTCAGTACAAATTTTAAGGTAGTCATTGTACCATATTATTTCCCACAACATTACCTATGTTTTCCTCTCAATCACCTGATCAGATTACTGCTGTTGCTATTATTATTATTAATATTATACTATTATTGACACATTTTATAGATGAGGTTCTCACAGAATACACAACAACTAAATAGCAGAAGGTATTAGAAATCAAATTTTGCCCAAATGCAAAACCTATTAACTTTGAAAACATCTGGCTTCCAAGTTGTACATGGAGATAATGTTGGAGACCTGCCTATGCCATCGGTCCCTAGGTCCCTTCCCCAGATGCCACATGTGGAGAACAAGCTCACTCCTCCAAGCTTTCCCCACCTGGGTTTCCATTGTTGAGACCTAGTACTGCTCATCCTCTGACCCCAGGATGAATGAGGATGAAACACCAAGAGGCACAGTGTTTAGTTTAGCACATGGGCAACTAAGACGCTCTTAACTCTAGGGCAGAAGAACCCTGAACCTCTGGTTCTTCTTCCTTTTATTCACTTAGATATGTGTATGGGCAATTAAAGTAATGCAAAACTCATCTTCCTTCCAATATCCATTTAGCACATGCCCAAGTAAACAACTTACACTGTGCTGTGTAAACTTTACTGTGGAACCTACAAGTGTGATCACCCCTCTATAATGCCTTTCTCCTTTGTGAGCACAAGGGAGGCCAAGTAAGTCTTACTCTTCCTTAACTGGTCTCCCACAGAGATACGTTTCATAGTCTAAGTAAACAATAATACACTGCAAATCAGTGTTTATTATAGCTGATATACAAAGGATACTGAACTTTAAAAACCTGAGGGCATAAATAAACTGCTTTTGTGTGCATGTGTGTGCATGTATTGAATGCACAACAGTTCAGCAATGTGTGATCAATTTAGATAAGAGAATCTCCACACAGATCCACACACTTGCACACTTTTATTTGTTAATCAGATACTATGAAAGACGTAGTCAAACTCACTTTTTAAACTATTTTTAAAATTTGAAATGTATACAAAGTACTTCTCAGTCAGAGGTAATTTTGCTTTGCAAGGAGAACATTTGGCATTTTCTGGAGATAGTCTTAGTTTTCATATGTGAATGATGCTACAGGCATCTTGCACATGAAAGTCAAGGATGCTGTGAAATGTTCCAAAGGTTGATAATGGTGAAATTTAAAAACTTTGGGGCTCAATACACTCTAGAGATGGAAACAATATACCAGGGACTGACTGTAGTAAAACTAATGCACATTTCTAACCCATATTTACAGACTGGCAGGGACTCCAAAAAAACTTGGTATATTCAAATATACAATGTGATGGAGATGAGACAACATTTAATTTCCCATCAACTATGTTTTTCCAATACATAAAATTATGTAAGAAAAATACAAATAAGATATGACGATATTGCTCAGCGCTGGAATGCTTGCCTAGTATGTGCAGGGTACTGGGTTTTACAAGCCAAAAACAAATATTAAAAACCTACAAGTAAAACATCACTGAAAATATTATGCTAATACATGCATTTATTAATACTGTATTTTATAATATCTGAATTTAAAAATCTCAACAATTTATAAAATAAAGCACATTCACAAATTGAAACTAATATTTTTAAATAAGAAGAATTTTCCTGAAATGAGTGGTAGGTTCTAATAGATGTGGCTGTAGACATTTCTAACTTTCTTTTATTCTTAGGAGAAAAAGCAAAGTGGGTACTAAGCACTCACTTGAAAGAAAAGAAAATATTTGTTTCCTACCCTCTCATTTGTTTTCCTTCCTTTGCTCTAAGCTTTGCATTAATAAAGCATAGAAGGAAGAAGAAACCACGACTAAAGGTATTTGAATGCATGCTCCTTTCCATATAAAACCTATAATTTGCTGAAATTTTCAGAAATCTGTTACTTCTTTTCCCTTTGACTGCCCGTGCTGAAATTCACAGAAACCAACAAAAGACATCATGAAGTCTCCAGCATGAATCATTTATTTGGACAAAATAGGGAGGCTATTTTAAAAAGGGCAGTAATTCCTTCTTGCTGTCAAAAGATAAAGACTTACAATTTCCTGCTGAAATGTGTACAATACCTTGTAAATTGTGAACATGTAATCATCTTCTGAAAAAGAGGACAAAAACACCAGTTGGTAACATTTTTCCAGGCAAGAGAATGCATTGCAAAACCATGAATATTTTTAATTCTAGTGTTTAGGGGAAGAAGATAAAGGTCAATTATTAATACCAGAAAACAAGGAAACTCTACTAACAAAGATGGTTAAAATTAGAGAAGTGGCAGGAATAAAACCAGCATTTTCCCAAGTATAAACTGTTGCTCCTATTAGCTCTTGAGGTCATAGCAAAGTAACTTAAACCCTGGTCTTCAGAATTTCTTGGAGGTATACAATAAGCAATCTAATTCCATCTGTCCTGAATATTACAGAGAAGTTTTTTGGAGGGTGCTGGGGATCAAACTCACTACTTTGCACTTGCCAGGCAAGTGCTTATGCCGCTGAGCTAAGTGCTCAGCTAGCCAAGCTTCTTGTGGATGGGAAAGGTTCTACAACAGAGGTTAGACCAAGACGGCCTGCAAGTGCTTACAATGAGCAGCATCATGCTTGTCCTTGAAGGCAGTCATGCCTTTATATTGCTCCTCGTTCTATAGGAAAGAATTATAAAGGAATGCTTGGAGTGAGAAATTATATTTATAAATATACTATGTGGGAATCTTTAGGACCCTTTAAGCCACAGATATTGGTGTCAGTGTCAGAGCATTGTGAACAGTCTGTGGGTTTAAAATCTTTTCCTAGAACAGTGAAGTGTAGGGAGCAGCTGAGCCTTGGCTGAGTCCGAGGCAAGCTAGGTAAACAAGTCATAGGTGCTAGAGCAAAGCCAGTCCAACAGATGTTCGGCCTTGGTGTTCCTCTCTGTTAACTTTAGCACAGATAGCTCTGAGAATGTTTCACTCTAAATGTTCTCAGCAAAGCATGGAGACCTTGCACTTTTGGCCCCATTGTCTGCTTTCCATGTTTTTTACTGTGTATAAATGAAGATGCATATTGTTTTGGGTTGTTCCTGTCTCTTCATCATAAAGAACAGGTCCCACCCAGTAGCTGCTTTTCCTTTTAGTATGTGTTTTTCTTAATCCTCCATCTGCCCTGTCAGGACCCTACTGACTGTATGATTAATGGCAGGCAGCACAGAAACATGGGGCCTGACCAGGGGAACCCAGTAAGTCAAGATGAGGAGACACTCCAGGACAGTGTACAACGCAAAGTATGGAGTGCATTTAGGGACTGCTGAGTATAAAATCATGGGGCATTTGGGACCTAAAGATTTTACTTTGTATTTTAAATTACTTAAAGCTTTGCCTTAGGTTAGAGGGATGCCTTTCAGCACTGCACAGCTTTCTAAATTACTTCTTTGTTCAAGAGACCTCTTTTTGGTTGCCAGAAACAGAAACTGTAAATTAACATACTTTGGAGAAGGTGAGAAAGCAGTCTGGAGCAAGGGAAAAGCAAACCAGCACAAATCTATCTAAACCCCTAGAGACTTTTAAAAGTTTATTTAACAGGGAGAAATTTCTGCTTTCCATGCCTTTCACCACTTCTCACGGATCCCTGGGTGCCCTTGCTCTTACACTGCAAATGCATCTGCAGCCCGCAGGGAACTGTTTGGGTGTAATCATGGCAATGCAGCACCAAGGGGGCAGGGCACAGCCATGCAAAAGACAAATTAAAGGCACCAGCAAAGGGAGTCTTCATAAGCAATAATATTAACCAGAGAAAGAATGGTTGTAAGAAAAGGTTTGAGTATATCACAGTGTATGGAGATAACTGAGTAGGAAAGAAGGGACATGAAAGTTGTCAGTAATCTGAAAACAACATAAAATACCAAAAATATATTAATTATAGATAAAACGTTCTTATTCCTTTCAAATTCTTCATATAAGAGCTTTCTGATAATTGGCCCCCCCCAAAATTCTGACTAGTCTATTTATAATTACAAACTTATAAAACTGTAAATGATTTACTATAATTCAATTTGGTCAAGGATATATTTGTTTACACTCTGCTTTTATAATCAAATTGTCTTGTTTGTCTGTCTGACCAATCATTTAACAGCTGTTTTATACAAGCTCAACAAAGTTTTCTTCTTTTTGCACTTTTGGATTTTTAAAGAATTTATCTGATGTGCTTCTACCAAAGATGCCAGTTGGTGAAAATGATGTTAAAATTGGTTTTATAAATATAATTCATATTATTATGTTCTGTTAATTGACAGTATCTCATTGTTAAAAAATGCATTAAGTATTATGATCTCATTCTCCTAAGTCATCAAAAATTGTTAAGACACATAAACGGAAATACTTTAGAGTGGGGAGAAACTGTTGGACAGGACTTCAATTAATGAATAAGAAAATAACTTCCTAGAAATTATTATCAGTTCTTGTTCCTTAGTAGGAGGTCACAGTGATCTTCATAGCCTTGTGGAAGGCACACCAATAAATATCACTCAAAATATATTATTGTGATATGCATACCTTGGTCATCATCAAGGTTAAGTTTTCTAGAAATAGGACACTAAGGTTTTCTTATTTAAAGGTGATCTGATACAAACTATGTAAAGAAACAAAAGTATTCATATGTTATTATAACTGATAGCTGCTTATTTCATAGTGTATTAAGTGTATTTATACCTTGCAGATATATCAGTATTCCAAAATGTAAAACTGCAATTGTTTATGGTGATAAAAACTTTCTTTCAGACTCAGACATCTGTCTTTCTCTTGTGCTTCAGTCACTTGTGATAGGAGGTTCATGTCAAGCCAACAGGTAGTCATCAGTCAATAATAATAGTTTAAAATAAAAACTTATGTGATACATGTGCTTTGTTTGTGCACTACACTTAGTGATATTTAGATACTAAGCAGTTCAGATAATATCACAGTCTTTAATGACATCCCATTAAAAGACAATAAATTTAATGAGAGCTTCTTATATAATAGATAGAGATGATTAACTAAAATAGCTATTTTATGCCAAAGTAGAAATTTAAGTGTGTTACAAAATGTCATCATGATTGCCATGCTAAAATATTGTGTATGGTTTTTGATTTGAGATTTTTTTGTGTAAAACTATATAATTGTTATCTGTTAACATTCCATAGGAATTTAACTACTAAAAAATCCATGGTTGATTAAAAAAAACAATTCTTTTGCTATAGTTTATAATTCAAAGTACTTGATACTCAAATAAAGCTATTAATAATTAAGCTCACTGCTCCCATTAAAATGTAATTCCATTAATCTTCTCTTTTGGAAGTTCAACAACTGAGGTTTGGAGAACAAAAACTAGAGATAGATGAGTTAAGAGAACAGTTAATAATTTGGTCCCAGTCCTCCAACGTCACTGAGGACCCTTGGTATAAGGAAATCTTTCCTATAACATCCTACAACTTGGTGAGTTACATAACCTTTTGACCAAGGAGCTTGTTGGACCACAAAGGAAGGAGATCTATGGTGTATACTATGCCTAAGGAGAATACTCAGGAGAACTCCTTTTAGAGTATCATATGCTAAAATCTGTACATTACAGAGTCGATGTCCTCTAAAAAGCTGTGATTGTGTTTTGCCTAATATTTCTGAAACTTTCTAATATGCTACAAAAGATGAGATATGTAAAGAGATCCTGAGAATTATTTTCTAGCACAGGTAATATTTCAAACTATAGATCTATAATTTTCAAAATAAGGAGTATTTATTTTTTGTTTCCTAGGGAAAAAAAGCAGAATTTCATATCAAAATGTAAGAGAACTACAATAACTAATACACCACATATCATATTCAAGGCAGTTTCTTAGAGCATAAATAAAAGCTTTCTCCCTTGCAAAAAGGAAACAGGTAATAGTACAAGACTTTGTTTTCAGTGAAGAGGAGCTAGTAGTATAAATGAAACTAATTAGCACATATATCTACTTTTGAAACAATGAAAGAATGGCTATAATCAAAACATCCAGGAGTGAATGAATATCACTTAATACAAGTAAGCTGTTTCCCTCAACTTTCTCTCTGTCTTTAATCACTCTGTCTCTCTTTATGGAACACAGGGTGTTGTATTACTTTGTAAATGGAGCCTGTTGACAAATACAATGACCCACTAAACATTGTGCATTGTTTGTGTGGACCTTCTATGAAAAAGGATTTTCAAAACTGTAACTATTGATCTTCTACTCTAGGAACAATTTTTCTTACAGATACAAATAATAAAATGGAATTAAAAGATTTCAATGTTTATTTAAAATAGATGTTTCTATATTTGGCTTTTCTCTGTTCTTTTTTTATCAATTAAAGTTCTGACACTGAGACCCTGAATAAAAATTATGTTTCAAAAACATTGAAGAGTTTATACAACTACTTTCAGGAAAAAAGTATGGCTTTGATATGGCTGGTGGGAAACAAAGAACTTTTCAACTATTTTAGATTGAAACTTACCCAAGGAGGTATAGTAACTGAATGAAAATTCTCCTAAAGAATAAATATTGGCCTCTAAAATACAAACCTTTGCCAAAAACTTTGATGGTCTAAACTCTGCTTTTTTTCCTGATTCTTTTCCTACTATTCGCTTTTCTGAGCCCATTTCTGTCTCCCACAGGTTAAAGTGACCCTAAATATAAGGTCACGTATTCATTACTGAATTTACACCTTCTGCATGCTAAGCTACGCTCTCAGGAAGATGGTGCACCTGGAGAAGTCCATTGGACATGGACTCAAGCCTCCAAGGCTATGCAAAAAAATGATCATTAGTCTTTATAAGTTAATTATCTTACACACTTTATTTCAGTGCTAGAAACTACCAGATCTCTAGGAAATTTAGTGAAGACAGGTCAAACAGGATGGCTTTGGAGAAATATCATTATCTGAGAATCATAATATTATGACTTCTAAGTGTTAGAAGACAGAGTTCAGGGAAGATGGCAGAACAGTAAGCAGTAGAGTAAATAGCCTCTCTGTGAGAAACAGCTCAGATGCTGGAATATAGCATTCTGGAGAAGACCAGAAGGAAAGAAAAGGGTCACCTTGACCTAGAAAGAACATACCGTGAGTATCAAAGCCCACAGAGAGAATAAAAAAAAAAGAAAAGAAAAGAAACAAAAAGAAAAGAAAAGAGAAATTTAAACAGAAGGTGGTAGCTGGAGGTCCTTTCACTGGAGCTGGTCCCACTGTGTGAGAAGCACCACTGGAATCCAGAGACACACAGTCACAGTGAAGCTGGTGGCTAACAAGCCCAAAGGCCTCAGTGAGAAGACGTGGTGGCAGAGGGGAGCAGAGGGGACCAGCAGACTGGAGAACTGCGCTGGCTGCAGTGAGTGTGGGGGACTCAGTCCTCCCATGGGAGTAGGCGATTGGATGGGTGCCATTTTGAAGTCAGGCAGGATAAGCCTGGAACCAGAACTTCAACTGGGTTCATTCAGCCACTCCTAGCACAGAGCAGGTTGTTGGAAATTGCTTGGACTGACTCCCGTCCCTGTTCATGGTCCAATAGCCAACATTGAGGTTACCCTAAAGCTATCCGTAACAAACCCTGCCCACTTGGCACACACTAATTTGGTGAAGACTCCCTGTGGTTAACCAACTCAGGAGGGAGGTGCCAGTCTGCCCCACCCCTGCTTATACTCCAGCAGATTGGAAAAACAGCAAACAGCAGAAATCCCTAGCTAGCAAGCTTCAGAGTAATTATAACCAATACAGGAAGTTGCAGCGACCCCACTATCCACTTGTTTGGAAGAAACCAGGAACATGCCAAGAGGAAGAAGCAAAAGGCAGTCTCTCGCCCCCTACCCAAGCAGTACCAGTCCAGGAGATGTAAACAGAGAAGAGATCAGGAGTCACACACCTGCAGTTTCTGAAGTAACAGCAACTTACATAAAGAAACAACTTTGTGACGCTATAAAAGAACTTAAGACAGAAATACTATTACAAGTAAAGGAAGATAAACATAATAAAAGAATTGCTAAACACCTCTAAAGAAGACATAGATGGAAGAATATAGGAGCATAGAAAAAGGAGAGAAATCTTTAATGAAGAATATAAAAAAGTTAGAATACATGAAACAGATTCAAAGAAATTACCAAGAAATTAAAAACTCCATTGAAACCTGGCAAAATTGCTTGAAAGAAACTAAAGATAGACTATCAAACCTTGAAGACAGGTTTACAACTTGCTATCACAAAAGGAAAGATCTCTTAAAAATAACAAGGAACAAGGAAGTAATAATACAAAGGCTAGAAGATGACAAGAGGACATAAAGTTTAGGAATAAAATATATAATTGAAGAAGCAGGGGTAAACACAAATGAAACACAAAGGTTATTTACAGAAATAATTAAAGAAAAATTCCCAAGCATAGGAAAAGGAAATGATATTCAGATAAATGAGACATATAGAACTCCAGCCAGGTATAACCAAAATAGATCTGCACTCAGGCATATAATAATCAAGATCCCAGAAATTGATCACAAGAACAGAATATTAAAATTGTCAGAGAAAAGAAACAGAACACCTATAAAAGAAAACCCATCAGAATCATGACAGACTTCTTGACACAAACCATCAAATCAAGAAGAGCTTGGAGTGAAGTATTCCAAGTCCTGAAAGAAAATAACCTCCAACCCAGATTGATGTACCCTACAAAACTTTCTTTCAAAATTAATGGAGAAACAAGATAGTTCCATGACAAAGAGGAACTGGGGGAGTTCATGACCACCAAACCAACCCTACAAAAAATACTGAAGGACATTCTAGAGAGAGAAAAAAAAAAAGAACATGGTTTTAGGAACAGCAGCAAAGTAGGCTCGCTGAACGGGGCAGACAGTGGAATGAAGGAGAAAAGTAGACAACCAACAGCAGAAAAATAGCATGGCAGAGAAGAGGCAGAGAAGGTTGGTCATAATTACTAATATGGATGACCTTGATACACTAATAAAAAGAAACAAAAGCAGAGTGGATCAGGAGATAGACTCCTTCAAGATGCTCCATATAAGAAATATAATTAACCTGAAAGAGGGCTTATGGAATGAAAGTCAAAGATGAGAAAATAATGCTCTATGTAATGGGGAACCAGAAAAAAGTGAAGGTAGCTCACCCATCAGCTGCAGATTGGTTGAAAAGACATGACATTTTTATACAAAGGAGAACTACTCAGCTATAAGGAAGGAAAACTTTGAGGCTCTTGTAGGTAAATGGATACAACTTGAGATCATGATCAAGGGTAAAAATGTTCAGAATCACTTGGGTAAATAGCAGATTGCTTCCTTAATTTAAAAACTAAAGGAGTTAGTGGGATACAAACTGTACAATGCACCCTGTGATAGTGAAAGGGGAGGGATTGTCTAAAAAGGGAAGGCAGTGGCCATTGTTAATCTTGTGTCATGATTTGAAATGCATATTTTTTTTCATTGCTGTTTAGTTTGGTTGTACTCTGTTCCAGTTTGTCTACTTGTACTAGATTTGATGGCAGGGACAGCTATCCCAAAGATAGCAGGATATACTATGGTAACTATTCTTGATTTCCTATTAACTTAATTTGAAGCCCTATATTGCTTTCACTGTCTTATTTTGACTGATTTTATTCCAATCTGTTTTGTTTGATAGTATCAAGTCTGAGGGTATAGGCAACTACTTTGAAGACAATATGATTCACCATGATACCCATTCTGGTTTGGGTATTATCTTCTCTTGAAGTCCTATAATATCTCTAATGTTTTGTTTTTATTGGTTTTGTTCTGTACTGTTTTATTCAGTTTTATTATGCCTGATGATATGGGCAATTCTTAAGAAAACAAGAGGGATTATGGTAACCATTGTTGATCACCTTGTATTTTGTTTTTAAGTCATGTACTATATCCATTCTTTCACTTTGACTGATTCTATTTTGTTTTGTCTCATTTGATTTTATTCTCTTCAAAATAAAAAGAAAGAAGTCCATGCACATCTGTGGTATGATATTTCTGAAAATAATATAATAACTACAAAGTTTTAATTTTCATCTTGCAAATTACTTTTTACAATTGTAGGAAAACCCAGTTATTTACAATGCAAAAAGAATGAAGGTGATTAGTTGAAACATACCAAAATTGATGCTATTTAAAGTATAGGGAGGTGAGGAAAATGTTCTATATTAGTATCTGAAGGACTGCAAACTGTCTTATTCTTATAGTGTCTGTAAAACAGAACACTATGGTATATGACATTGACAATACACTATGGAATGTGACGACATATTGAGTTAATTTCATTCCTAGAATATATCTTCTAGATATTTTGCAAGTTGCTGAGAGAATGTAAAAATCAAAGTTTTATTTCTTTTTTTCCTTTCTCCTGTATCCATTGATCCAAAGAGAAACAGGACAATACACAATAACCTAACAAAGAAAAGAATCTACCTCACCATTAGCTAAAGGAGTTGTTACATTCAGCAGAAGAAACTTGATGGCTGGTGATTAAGCCTGAAGTTCCCCAATGCCATTTCAATTAGAGATTGTTTTACCACTAAAGAATTGCATCATGAGACCATGACTAACGATCAAGGACACAAATTTGATCCAATTAGAAAAACATCTTAGTTTCTCTATAGTTAAAATATTTGTTAATCCCCAAGCACACACCTAAGTAGACAGTGTGGGTAGATGACCTGGTAGTCAAAGCTGGAATTCAAAGGTAAAGAAAAAAGGTGCAGAAAATACTGGTACTGTGAAATAGAGCCAAGAGCCATAGCAGTAGTAAAACACAAGGTGGGAATCCCAACACTCAGGAGGGAGAGAAGGAGGGTCACCACAAGTGAGTTTAGCCTGGGCTACACAGTGAGTTCAAGGCCAGAATGAACTACATAGGGAGACCCTGTCTCAAAATAGAGAGGAGGAGAGGGAGAAGAAACAGAGAGAGAGAGAGAGAGAGAGAGAGAACAGAGAGAGAAAGGGAGTGTGAAAGGGAAAGGGAAAGAGGAAGGGGGAGGTGGGAGTAGAAGGGGAAAGGAAAGGAAAGGGAAGGGAAGGGAAGGGAAGGGAAGGGAAGGGAAGGGAAGGGAAGGGAAGGGAAAGGAAGGGAAGGGAAGGGAAGGAAAAGAAAAAGGTAAAGAAAGAAAGAAACAAAAGAAGAAACCAGTAAGTCTTCTCTCCAAAGACCTTTCAAAAGTGAGAATAAAGCTACCTTCATTGGTAAAGAATGGATGCTTCCTGGACACAGCTTCTGGTAGTTGACATTTTAATGACATTATCATTAGTAACTATTGTCAGTAGCCTTTTGACTCCTTCTCTTCCATTCCCTTCTCCTCCCTTTTTTTCTTCTCTTTTGTGATTTTTTTCTTTTATTTCTACTTCTGGTTTTAATTTTATCAGATGAATACAATATCATCACCCTACTTACTCATAACTGGACACTATCTCTTCTTTACCTTTTACAAGTTATAACTGGCAAAGAAACCTGTAGCCGTGTAAATTTACAATGTACTATTTTGATATGTGCATAAATTGCAAAATAATTACCAAAATCATGTTAAGTGACAACTTCATCATCTCACGTAGTTACAATTTTATTCATGTGGTAATTATACTTAATTAGTAACAGGTATCCCTGGGACTGAGGAGAGAGTCATTAAGATTTTAGTTTGTATTTCCTTAATGATTACTGTTGTTGAATAATTGTTCATGTAACTACGAGGTATTTGAATACTTTCATTTGAGGAAAATCTGTGAAGGTCTTTTGCCCATTTTTAAATCAGATTATCTGTCTCTTATTATTAACTTGTTTGTGTGCCTTACTCATGTGTAAACTAATTCATTATTTAGATTGTTTGCAAATCCATTTTCCCTTTCAAAAAGATATCTATTCACTCACTTGTTCCCTTTGCTATTCAGAATTTTGTAGTTTGATGCAGTGCCCTTTGTCTATTTTCACAAGTTTTTTTGTGTGATTTTTGGAGTCATAGCTAAAAGATTATTACTTAGACCAAAGTCTGTAACTTCCCCATATATTTTCTTCAATAGTTTTAATACTTCAAGACCAAGTTTAAATCTTTAATCAATTTTGAGTTGATTTTGCATATGATATCACACAATAATTTGATTTTATTACTTTATCTGGGGATAGTCAACTTTTTTTCTATGCAGTTTATTGGAGAAACTACCACTTCCTCACTGTGTGTTCTTAGAATTTTGTCAGAGATCAACTGACTATAAATATGCCAAACTTTTCTCTGGGTATTCTATTTTGTGCCATTAGTCTGTACAGTCGTTTTGGAACCAGTGCCATAGTGATTTGGCTAATATACATCATAATATATTCTGTGAACAGGTTAGAGCTTTCTGACATTTCTGCTTGATAAAGTCAGGTCTCTAACAGGTTACTAACAGAATTTAAAGAGTAATAAGAGCTCTAAAAGGTTGCACATAGAATTTCAAGACTAATAAAACAATGAATCACACTGATTCC
>PVJX010006932.1:0-76470 GCA_004027295.1 Dolichotis patagonum
TTGCCCTTGTCCCTGTCATTTGCTTGGTGCTTGTTGGTGTCAACTGCCTGGCAACTCACAATGCTTTCCAAGTAGGACATTTCGCCTGGTATTCGTTGTACCTCTGGGCTCTTTTAGCAGAGACCCCAGCCGTACTTACTCCATTCACTTTTTTTTAAGTGTACCGTGAAAAGTACACAACGCCTCATGTGGCTGCGGCTGCAGATTGTCTGAATTGTATCAGTGACAAACAGCACAAAAAGTACAAAACAGCTGACATCAAATATCCTACAGAGAGGCCCCTTGTTCCAAGTACAAGAGTACAAAAGAAGTAGTTGTTCAGGTTTCAAGATTTAGGCCTGAAAAAAATGATCAAAAGACTGCTCTTTTTGATGAACTAACAGCGATCAGTGGTATAGTTATCTATCTCGTGTGTACACACACACACACACACACACACACACACGTGTGCACCTACATACAATCTCTTCCCTTCCTCCTTTTCTGCTTTCCCCTATTCCAATTATTCTTTCCTTTTGAGTAGCTGAACATCTTCTTCTAAATTAACAATTATAATATATTAACTAGTGGTAATTTCCTACTTTTTTGAAATTTTGTATCATTTCTATCCTTTTTTTCTATTTTGCTTTATAAAATTACAAAAGAAGAAATGAAAGAGGAAGGGAGGTATAACCTGCGTGGCTCGGAAGGTTAGAAATACATTTTAACTAGGATACAAATTTACAACTATGGGATCATGAATAATAAGGATCTAATTACTGCTGTCGGCTAGATATTTCATTAAACAGCCAGGCACCACCTAACAGGAATACAATTCCAAGTAGTACGGTATTGTTAGTCAGTAAATCCATGTCCTAAGAGGCCATACATGTGACCGACCCGGGCAGCTCCGTCTGTGAAAGTGGACGCTGGGCCAGGTCCCCGCCCAGGGCCGCGGTCAGGTGGCCTCGTAGGGTCCGAGCCTCACAGAGGAAGGTGAGCAACAGACAGAGTGACCAAAGCTTCGTCCATCCGTCTCTACAGCCACTCCTCTCTGCTTCCCTACCATGGGGCTCCCCTCCTGTCACCGCTGCAGCAGCGTTAGGTCCCACAGAGGCCAAACCCCACTGGGAGCCCCACTGGAGGCATCAAGATCGCACAGGCTTATGAATCACCCCTAAGCCATGTTCCCGCCAGTCCATGGAAAAACTGTCCTCCAGGAAGCCAGTCCCTGGCGACAGAAGGGTTGGGGACCACTGTTCTAGGACATACAACAACATTGGGATTGGCTAACAACACACTTCCGGCACTTTTAGGCGAAGTGTGACTATATTTAATAAAAATCCCAGTCCAAGATCCGAGATCCTCATTATGCGTGGACTCTGAATTCGTAGGTTTATATCCCAGCTAAAACCTATTCCTAACTCCAGATCCTTGCAGGTTGTGCTGTGTCCCCACCTATCACTTCTCCTACTACAAACAAGTGGCCTCTTTGCAGGGTGTCCAGGGTCAGCTTCTCATAGTTTTGTGGTTTTTTCCAGTAACGCTTTAAGATGGGCCCGAGAGCAGAGTGTCTGGCATTCATATGTTTAACGAGGCTGTGCATACAGTGTACCCTGCACAGGAAATCCACATGCCAAGGAAGGTTCGATCAGGCGTAACGGTGCTGCAGCCATGAGTTCAATATTAACAGAATGAAAATACACGTTAATTAAGGTTTCTGTAAACAGAAGCACACATCAAACAAAGGCATACGTGGATCAGCTGGTGAAACTGTAACCAGACATTCACAGGAACCTAGTCCTGCATTCTGTACGAGAAATAACTCCGCATTCACTAATGCCATGTTTGCAGTGATGCTACATCAATGCCATAAAAAAGCAAGAACAGTCTGCATAGTCCAGATCCCATGCAAGGTAACAGGGACATAGAATTTAAAGACATTGGTCCTTGCTTTCAAGGAAACCAGTGTCAGCACACATGTTATAAAACATGAAATGCAAACTGATAACTGCTGAGTGGCAATTCATCAGAAGGCAGCTTTACACCCGAGAATCTTTCCTTCCTCTCCTGTGTCAAAACATAACAGCCAGTCTCTTCTCTACCACGTCCCCCATAACTCACTCCAGTTCAAGGCTGGCAGGAGAACTAAGACAATTACCAGGCACAGGAGATGAGGTTTTCTTAAACAAGTGCAAGCAGCTTCCGATCTTTCTCTTTGACTTAATATGGACAATGGCTGACTTTTTTTCCCACAGATTTTAGACCAGGAGGTAAATGAGGTACATAGAAGGTGAAATTGGAAAATGGCAATTGAGAAAAACTGAAAGACAGGAATGCCATACTGAAGCATGTGGGCCTTATGCAGAGGGCAAAGCAAAGGTGCCAGAGAGTTTCAGAGCCTGGCATCATGGAGGGCAGTGTTGTCAGTGGACGGGCCCTGTGAACAGAAGGAAAATGCCCAATTAGAGGGCATCGCAGGACCTTAGATATCCCAGTGTTCCCTGAAACTATGCAGGAGAGGGGGCTAAAAAGCACACACACATCTACCTGTATGACCATATAAATATGGAGGTAAGTAGATACAGATAGGTATTAAAATTCAGAAACAAGGAATGAGGAGCGTTAGTTAAATGGAAGAATGGAGAAGGGGAGTGACCTAGATTTCGAGATGAATGATTGGTCAAAAATCATGATATTGCTGCATACCATGGAATTCTCGAAAGGAATCAACTTTGGGGGTGGAGTAACCATATCAGTTTAGTGCACAGCAGAACTGAGGTGCCCAGGGAAGGCCGCACAGGGGCGGCCAGGTGACCTGCAGGTGCACAATTCTGACCAGCCAAAGCCCAGGATGTACTGAAAGCAGACATCCAAAATGCACAATAAATAGACAGCTGCTAGAACCCAAATCATCCCAGGGATTTCCAAAGAAAGGCTCATCTAAGAGAAGAGCTTCTAGAAAGCCAGAGAGGAGGGTTACGGATTCCACATGGGGGAGCATCACCAAAGTGCCACCGTTATCTGAAAAGGGTGTGCAAAATAGTTTTTAGTGTCCGAACATCTCTGAATGATGGTTTAAATTTACTGCTACCACACAATCTCCAATATTTACTGGAAGGCAAATACCTTCAGTATCAGTGTCATTCTGTTAAGGAGAAAAATATTACCTTAAGATAAGATTCTTTCAAGAAAAATGAAAAAAATGAACCAGGTGTGAGAGGGTGTGCCTATAATTCCAGCACCCAGAAATTAAGCCAGAAGATTGGAAATTCAAGCCCAGCCTTGGCAACTTCGCAACTGAGTGGCAGCCTGTCTCAAAATTTTAAAAAATTAAAAAGATATTCCTCAGTGTACATCTGAGTTCAACATCTGAGTTCAAAATGTGAGTTCAATAGCCTACTCAGAAAAATTAAGAAGAATGAAATGAAAAAAGCCACAAAATCATTCTCACTTTTTAGCCATGTACTAAATTACTAAATATTAGTTTATTAATACTAACTTAACATTAATTTGCTACATTTACCCACCATTTAATTAATATATTAAACTTGCATATTAGGCTGACAGGACTGGAAAAAATGCTATCAAGTATTTGGAGTGATACCCTTATATTTCTTGGAAAAGGATATATTTAAGGCAGAATGGAAATACTGTGTATCTAATAAGGAACAAAGTTTTGATACAATAACAATTTCTAAGCAGTCATTCTAATGAAACTAATAGGAATATATACAGAAAGTCACATAACTAAGCAAAGTGCTGTGTTGTGGCCTGGATTTCGAAAGCCTCCTATGAGTCTCCTGTGTCTCGAGGCTGGGTTTTTAAAGGCGACTGGATTATGGGACACTGCAGCTCACTTGCTTTTGGGAGAAGGGCATGATGGGAGGCAGGTCTCTGGGGTCTGGAGCTGCAAGGCTGTCTCCCCCTTCCCATCATCCCTTCTGCTGCTTCCTCCTGCCATGAAGGGAGCAACTTTCCTCCGACATACCCTTCCCCCATGCTGTTTCTGACCTGAAATCAGGCAACTTCTGGCTGAATCCTCTAAAATCCAAGAGCCAAAATAAATCTCTCCGCTTTCACATGGTGGGTGACTGGTATTTTGCCCCAGTAATGAGAAAATGGCCAAATTTAAAACAAGACTGAATTCAGCTGTAAGAATCTACCTGCTATGGCTGATTTCTTGATGCCTACCCAAAGCCTCGCACATTCATCAGTGGGGCTTTGGAGAAGTGATTGGATCACAAGAGTTCTGCTCATCAGTGGATTCGCCCAGTATGGTTTACAGACAGATGTGAGGTTGGGAGGTGAAGCCTGGGCACAGGAGGCTCCCAACATGTCACTAAAGGCATGTTCTGGAAGGTCTGCCTCCTCCTCCTTCCTGAACCTTGCTCTGCCTCCTGCTGCATGCCATTGGCTGTTTCTTTCTGCCACGCCCCACTGCCTTCAAGCCAGCTGACCACGGGCTGCAACCTCTGCAAACCGCGAGCCGAAACACATCTCTCTTCTTTTAATCAGCAAGCGTTAGCTATTTTGTCCCTGCAGTGAGTAAAGTATCTAAGACAACAACTAAAGTGAGAATAATAAGAAGCAGTTAATGGCGTAGAATGATTTCGGTTTCTTCGCCAGAGAGATTCATGACCGGAGACTATTCTAAACTCTGGTACAATATTTTCTCTATACAAATATTTTAGAAGACAGAAATGTTCCACAGACTTCTTTAGAATATGAAGTGATATAAAAGACTTAAAGAATTCCTGACAATAGTAAGCGAGTGTTTACAGATAAAAGCACAAAATGTTGTAAAGCAAATAAGTTTTAAAATAAACACACAGAACCTTATTTTTATTAAAAAGTACAAAGGCTCAAAAATTACAAAAAGCTAGGTAATAAAATATTAAATATGGTTATCTGCAAGTGAAGTTTAGGCGTTTTTACGCAGAAGGAAAAAGTCTGAAAATTATCAATGAACAATGTTTCATGTTATCTCAATGAATTCATATAACAGTGTACAAAATTATAAAACTTATTAGTAAACTATTAATACTGTAAATATGGTTTATTTGGTGCTTTTCAATACTTAGAAGAATAACATGTACTAGAATAGGTGGGATGTTCCTTTTTTTAAATTTGGGCGGGTTTGTTTTGCCAAACTGGGGACTGACCGCGGGGCCTTTTGCATGCTAGTAATGACCTCCACCACCAAGCTGACTCCCGTGGTCTCTCACTAGCTTCCAGACAGGGTCTCACTCTGTCGCCCAGGCTTTCATCCAACTTGTGATTCTCCTGCCTCAGCCCCCAAGAGCTGGGAGTAGGATGTGCATTACCACTCCTGCTCCAATTATGCTGAATTTTTAAATTAAATTGCATTCCTGTCAAATACTAGCACCCCTATTAAATAAATGTCCAAACCAATCCAGAACTGACCCTTCTCTGGGGTCTGAGGTTTATGATCTGCCACTGCCCATGAATCTGCTGAAACAATATAATGCCTCTCTCTGCCTTCAGCCCCAGGCCCGCGTTATTAGCTCATTAAAGGCCTTTTCATTTTTAACTAGCATATTACTATGTTTTGGGACAAAGCTATGCTGAGCCATACTCTCGCTTTACCCCTCCATCTACTGAAGTTATTATGTCATCACTTTTAACTTGTGTTATTTTCTGGTCCCAAATATTAACTTACATAATGAGGAATGCGTTAATACTAACATCACCAACAATGTGAGTTTACTAGAAAAATAATGAGTCAGATATAAGAACAAGAAATAACAAGCAAGTTCAACCATACATGAAAGAAAATCCTATAATCAGCAAGGTATTAGTCTCATGGAGTGGATTTTCACTCATAAACCTAAAGAAAAAAAGCCTAAATAACAAAATAGGGCTCATGAAAGAGCCCTGTGTGCTTTTATAGTTCACTTAAAGGACAATGGGAAATAGACATTAGACCTGTATTCTGAGCCAAAGAAAGTGTATGAAGAAAGTATTTTAGCACTACCTATTTAAATCACCACTTAAATACAATGCCTTTTAGAAACATGTTCAGACATGTGTGTATGTTCAGGAGAAAATAAACACATCCTCATAAGAAGACTTAATTGTAAGAACCTAAGTAATAGTTGTGATTCTAACTCTGATCTTTCTTCTGCAAGCCTTAGTTCTTAACTATAATGCAAAACTGTTCACACTGACAGCCACTCCACGCAGCTGAAAGCAGAACAGACATGGAATCTAATTACTTGGGCTGACCACGGATAAGGCCGCTAGGGTTGATGGGAAAGGAGGCCACAGGAGTCAGTAAACAGTGGTTGTTGCTATGCAATGCTACTTTCTAGAAGCAGCCTTCTCTGTGTGCATACAAGGGAAAAGAAGATCTGATTTTCTCAGTTCTTCACCAAATGTGAAGCAATTAACAATGATTCACATAGGTTGCACCATATTAAAGGTCTTTATATTGCTGAACAATATGAATTATGAATATACAGATTTTTTTAAAAAATGTACTGATTCGCATTCAAAGAGCTGTAATGAAAACCATCTTATCCTTACATCAAAGTCAATTATTTTCCAACTTCAAATCAGACTTTCCTTCCTAATTATCAGGAAAAATTCAAAATTCACAATACTTAATTCAGAGAGAATTAAGTCAGTCCTCTCTAAGACTTTAGAATCATGTGTATCATAGTGAAGTGAATGACTTGAACACAGGATATTTTCACACACACACACACACACACACACACAGACACATTTGATACTCCAAGCAGGTGGTTTTACACATCCACTCAATACATAGTCAATAATGTCAACCAAAATGAATGAGATTCAAAAACAAGAAATCCTTGCCTTTTTTTTTTAGACTACCCTTTGTTGGAAAGATTAAAGTGTCAATAAGGACAATTGCCTGTTATCAGGACGTCCCAGAGTCAGGTGAGATCCCAGAACACAGAAGTATATAGATAAATTCAGCTGTCTTCTAGCAAGCCAGACCCTAAGGAGATTTCCAAACACCATGAAACAATGCCACTTTTTCATAAATTGTTTTTGCATTAGAAAACATGATTGTCCATCAAATATACCAATGTGTTTCATATGTGTACAGGCGCACAACAGACTCACAATGGATTTCACACCGCAGTTGCACAAACAACCTCAGCTTCAGAGCTGGTCATCCAACCGCTTTTCACAGAAACACAGGAGGAAAAGAATGGGGTTTATCATTGCCTAGAATGCATCCACTTAAAAATAATGTCATGATGATCTATGTTACTGCCCTTTGTTGTTTTAAGAAAGATAATAAGCAAAAGAAAATACCAGATAATGTTTTTGGTCAATGGTGTTTTCTAAAAGTACCTACCCATGATCCTTCTTTTAACTTTCAGGCAGGTTAGTGATGTATTCTGTGCATGAATAAACAAGATGCTTCCTCAAAGACAAAATATGAAGTTACACAGGTGATAAAGAGACCATATATACCTTAAAGTAACACTTCACAGTTCTGAACACGCTGAGATCTATGATCAAAATGACACGTTATTTTTCAAGCAGAATCTATTTTAAAAAATTTAAATTAAGAAGGAACAAACAAGACATTAAGGAGAAAAAAAGCTGAATAAAGGCAATTATCCCAAAACCATTTGTGAGATTTTGTAAAAGGGAGCCATTCCTATATGGTCAAGAATACACTCCTGAAGCTAAGGGTGGTGGCACACTCTTGTAATCCAGCGCTCAGGGGGGCTGAGACAGGAAGATTGCAAGTTAGACCCAGCTCTAGCAACTTAGAAAGTGAAAGAGACTCTTTCCCAAAATAAAAAACCAAAAGGGTTGGGGATGTAGCTCTGCATGAAGGCCCTGGATTCATTCCTAAGCACCTAAGTAATGATACGAATCCTAATAATGATAACTAATAATACACGAGTGAGTATGTGGCCCTGTGCGCCGCCTACAGCCAAAGGGAAAACCCCGCGGTGACCACAGACGGACCCTTGTATGGGCTCCATGGAAGTACACAGGACCCTCCCTGCCAACTGTAAACACACGCCATTCCTCTGTGCGCACGAGAGAGGCCCAGGACCACAGGGTACGAGCATCTAGGGCACCCAGGATTCAAAACACCTGTGGCATTTCCCACAACGTCCAATGTGCTTCAACTTAACATCTTCCATCATTAAAATATAGATTTATCTACAAAGTACAGGAATACTCTAGCAGGTGGCAGCTGTAGAAATCCTTGGAAAAAAGCCTTTAAGATTCCACAGGACAGAAAACACATTTCCCATCTACAGACCATGTTTTTAAAATATTACACCTGTGTGAAAATTAAGGAATAAAGAAGAATTATTTGTGCTGACTAACAATGCCTTTGCATTTTTGCACATTTGCATTTTTGCAATTTAGAAGTTACAACTGAGAAATAATAAGTACATAAATCATTATACTCTAAAAACGATAATAATGGTGATAGTACTAATGACACTGCTAAGAGGAAACTAAAGGACCTGGGTGTGCACATTAGCATACATGAACACGTGTGTGTAATAACAATATTAGCTTCTTGTGATCAGAGAGCAATCAAATGAGTATCAGTGGTGAGAAAGACAAAGGAGTGTTTCCATTTTCCTTGTGAGTGCGAGGGACAGCAAACAGATCTCAGCTAGAATGAGCCTCTCACTGGACGTCTCATCACAAGGCCAAAGAACCATTCCCAGAAGCCGAATCTGACTGTCTTCTCAGGAGATGGACTCCCTCTGAGATCTGTGTTCCTGCTGGTGTCATGGTCCAGGGCTCTGCAGGGCCAGTCGTGCCTCAGTGCTCTGCGCACTCCGAAGGCTGGTATCACTGAGGAGGAAGGGCAGAGGGGAAGGGGGGTGCAGAGGGAGGTGGAGCGTACCTCAGGCTGGTTCTACCCACAGCGTATCAGGCAGATCACAGCACTGGTGTGAAGCGAATCAACACAGGGGACCAGGGCAGGATGCCTGTATGGGAGGAGCTCTGGGAAGATGCTTTACAGAAGAGATAAGCTAATATTTCCAAATGCTTAAGGGCACTGACCTCGGCATCACAGCCTGCAGCTCCCTGTGGTCCAGCCCATGCAGACCCAGGGCCAACAGCAGCAGCGGCAGCGGCGGCGGCACTGCCAGCACCCCAGGGTGAACCTAAGCGTGACCCGCAAGGTGACCTGCAGGCTCCGGCCTGAGGGACGCACAGGGTTCCTGACACCCATTCAGAGCCCTGATGGGTGCTTGGCCACTCCGCTCTTCAGGAACCCTTCCTTCCTTGTTCTTTCTTTCTACCTGTGTGTTTTCAGAAACTCCTGTACCAACTTACAGGCTTCCAACGGAAGACAGGGGACAACAGAACCCACCAAGGAGCCAATCCATTCTGCTCGGTGTCCTGAGAAGTAGCTCTCAGCTTTGAGGTGTCCTAAGTTAGACCTGCACTTTGAGAGTGTGAGTGACAGAGTCGAGGTGAGGAAGCAAAGTGTGTGAACCAGGATTTAAACCCAGCTCCGGCTTCACCAAGCCGCCTTTTCACACCCTGCCTTTCCTTCCACTGTGAGGTTTGCCTGTGCCCCTGCCCAGGCTTTTCCCTGCAACAATCAGTTGGTGTTTGTGAGAATAGACTGTGGAGTGTTTAAGAGCCCTGGTGACTCATGTCCATGTAAGACAGGGAACTGCAGCTGGGCGACCCTCTCAGCAGCTGAGCCACTGAGGCAGCCACCAAAGGCACCAGCACACAGCCCCCTCTGCTGGAAGGAAGCCCCGCTGGCCCCTGAGCTCGCCAAGCGAGTGTGGATGTGAACAGCACTGCCAGGTTCCGGGTGGGCTGTCTGAGGAGCCCAGAGGGGTCACTGCGTGTGACGTGCTCAGGTGCATGTCTGGGCTATTACAAGTCCTCCAGCGCTACCCACGTCTCTACCGTTACTGTCACATGGAAACAGCCTGTT
Source organism: Dolichotis patagonum (assembly GCA_004027295.1). Lineage (NCBI taxonomy): Eukaryota > Metazoa > Chordata > Mammalia > Rodentia > Caviidae > Dolichotis > Dolichotis patagonum. The sequence continues at coordinate 9,926 of PVJX010006932.1, forward strand.
AAAAAGTTTTTTCAAAATTTGGAGCTCGACACAGGTCGGCAGTTGGCAGTTTGTGACATTCTTTGAAACCATTCAACATTTGCTTCTTTCTCGTCCCCTGATCTTCTGTTCACCTGCTCTGGCTGAGATCTGTCATCAGTGTTTATCCTTTACCCAGTTTCACCGCCATGATCAACCACCATGTCCACTGTTCACAAGTTAAGGCATTTGCAAGTGTCCTGAGGACTCGGAACACAAAGTTGCCCAGCCAAAGGCCATGGAGACAGGGGTGGCAAAGCTTTAGGCTGGTCCCTCACGCTCCAGTCTCCACTCCCAATTTCTAGTCCACCTGCCAGCAGATTCCATCACTGCTGCCATCAGGACACATGCAAAGCCAGCCTTGGTCTGCCGCACCTCTGCTGCCTTGGGCCATGTAGTCCTCCAAGCCCCCAGTGCGTTCCCAAGGGCAGACCCCAGAGCTCTGCCTGTTCACCCCACCGTGGAACACCCAACTCCGGAACACCTCACTCTGGAACACTGCCCCTTTTGCTGCTCCTCTATCAGTCGTGCCAGGGACATCCCCATCCCTGGCTTTCACACCTCCCACCAACTGGGTCCCTGGAGGCCACCTTGCCCATCTCCTGGACCTATGCTCCAAGTCCCCATCCGGTGGCCCTTGGTGACCATCACCGAGCTGCCTCCCAGTGCCTGAAGAAAGCACAGACTGTCTACTGTCATCCAGTCTTTTCCGTATTTCCCTTGTCCTTTTGTCGTCCTTGAACTCCTCGCTGGAGGGGACAGGCCAGCACAGAGGTCTTGCCTGCTGTGCATGCCGTCTGTGTCTCCCTCGCCTGTGAGCACAGTGCGGTGCAGAGATGCAGGCACTCAGGTGTGCGCTGTGCACCCGCCCACCTGGAGACGGGTCCATGGGCAAACAGATTGCAGCAAAAATCTGAGAGAGTGCAACAGTCTCCTGGACAAAAATCTAAATTGAAAAATCAGTGATTTAAAAGAAAACAGAGGGGACCTTCGGATATAGATGCTGAACTACTATGGTCCCACTTCCCAAAGCGGGCACTGGTGGGGGGGAAGGGGCGGGTTTGTTAATGAAGAGATTGCGCGGTGGGTGACTTCTCGGTCAGGACCCAGGCTCCAACACACAAGCCTGCAAAAAGTGCCTTGCAGAGCCCAGGGATAGAGCTCAGTGGCACAAGCGCCTGCCTGGCAAGCACAAGGTCCTGAGTTCGATTCCCAGTACCAGAATAAAAAGTAGCGGTCCACAAGAGTGCTCACTAAGAAGCACCTTGGGGCTTTAAATGATGGTACAAATCCAACAGTTCACTCTCAATTTCCACCTAAAAAGCTATCCCACCCTGTACCAATCTCTCCCACTGAACCATTTCCTCCTCTACCACTGAGTGTGGAGTAAGTAATCCTAGGGAGGCATAAACAACAGCTGGGGTTCCAGCACGCAGGCTAACCCCATCAGCAAAAATGCAATCATGTGACATGTGTCCATGAAAATCATAGGCAAGGATACTCTCCTCCATGGTGAAAAGAAAACAACTGGCCTTGGCACTGGCTCCTCGTCTCCTGGCCTGACAGGCTCTGCCAGTGCCAGGCTCTCAGCAGCTGCGTTTCCTGCAGCCGGGGAGTTGGGGGGCTGAGGCCGGGGGAGGAGAGAGACCGCCTCCCACACACTCATCCATGAGAGCACAATCCATGTATCTTCTGGAAAAAGAACGTTTGCATAAGACTTTGCGATTTGTGATTCTCTGTACAAAAAAGAATTTGTTTTTTATAAAAGAGCACCCATTTCTGTATTTATCACTCAATCCACAAGGCCCGGCCTGAAGAGGCCAGCACAGCCCAGGACGCAGGCTGGGCCCTGTGCTGCCCACAGCCAGTGACTCAGAAAGTAACCTCACTGCTTCCAGAGTGACCTCACTGCCCAGGGAGAGGGCGGGTGGGGGGAGGCTCAGTCATGCCCAGGGCATGTTTTTGACTGTTTAAAGCCTCTCCTGAACATTTCCAGGACAAACAGTGACCATCAAGAATGCCTGGAATAGCATCTAAGGTCTGCGAGATGGGGAAGCTGGGTGGGCCAGGAGGCTGGGGTAGGAGTGCGTGTCACAGTCACCACCCGGCAGAGCCCAGTTAGTGAGACAGTGGACAGGGTGAAGGGCCAGAGACTGCCCTCTGGCCTCCTGGACCCCACGCACCAGAAGGCAACATCCAGGAGGAATGACCAGGGGGAGAAAGGAGTCCCAGGGTCTGTCTGTGACCAGGGGCCCCGGCCACCCCTGCCCAGATGCGCCCACTTACACCTCAGCATTCACTTTCCTGCTCAAAGCTCCAGATCCACTTCCCTGCTTTAAGCCCTCTTGTCTTCAGCTGCACTCCCCGGACAGGGCCAGTCAGGGCGCGCTGAGGGCTCTCAGCAGCACGTGTGATCTTCATCAATCGGACAGTGGGATCATCACGTGACACCACAGTGAGCCCAGGACAGTGACACAGGAGGAAAGGAGACCGAGGAGGGGAGGGCAGAGCTTGGGGGGGGGGGGACCTTGCCTAGCCAGGGAGAGGACCTGCCTTCAATCCCTTCACTGCAAAAACAACATAAAAATAAGGGGAAAAATTTGCAGCGCTTCAGTTACCTCGTTCTCTTATTTGTCTCCTTGCACTACTTGGCGTATTTCTGTGCAGCCGCTCTGATGCGAGGTGACATCCCAAAATAACCGCCTTCGTGAGATGTGAGTGTAAATCACAGGCCAAAAAGCAAGGCCACCGCTGCCTTTTTATCCTGTTCCCTTCGACAGAACACTTGGTTCCTTTTAGGATCACAAACACATACTGTAGTGTTTCTTCCAAAAGCAAAATACTATTCCTAACAACAAAACTTACTAGGTGATTTATACCTGCACTTTGAAAGGAACTTTATTCTTGGTTTTCTAAGAGTTTATGACCTCCGTGTAGGATGAGACAGCAACAAATAGCTCCAAAGAGCTCAGGGAGGGACTCAACTGGATCCCATAGCGTGTAGACGCACAGCCTTGAGATCCAACCAAGGATGCTCTGAGGTCAGAGAGAGGCTTCGGTAGGGGACAGGAGCCTGTGTGTCCTGCAGAGCCTCCCCGTCTGCGGGTCGCAGTGGGCAGCCCCAGTCAGTGTCTGCCGTCAAAGGACAGCGCAGGCCCCGTGGTGCCTCCCAGCCAGCCAGGCAAGCTACAGGGCAGACACAGTCTTTCTTGGTTACATCTCACATGCTTGTCTGTAAATAAAGCCCCTGGTGTGCAGCCTAATGACGTGTTCCAGAGGCTTCCAACAAGTGCACAAAAGAAAAAAAGAATCCCACAATATCACAATGTTTTTTTGATCATGGAGGCTTAAGAGCAGGATATACAAATACAGGCTAAGATTCAAAAAACAAGGCAGGAGAAATCTCCGTAGGGTGCCAACTGCTGGCAGCTATCTTCTTTCTTCCCAGACAAAACTCCTAGGTCTTAGGAAAACACCACTTCTTATAAAGCGCCAAAAACAACACAGATAATTGTGCTGACTCTTTTGGCTGACTGTGGCCACAGCCGCCTGAGCCTGTGGGAAGGGGAATCGGGAATCTCGGCCAACTGGAAATCCTCGCCCTGAGGGCCCAAGGCAGGAACACCAGCGCCCACAAGTTTCAAACCCCGACTTACACCTCAGAGGCTTTCTGTCTGCATGCAAGACAATGCTTCCTGCATCTGCTCTCTGCAAACCCAGCCGCTGAACAAGGTTCAAACACTGGCCTGGGGCTGCTCCTCACACAGTAGCAACTGCAGCTCAGCACTGGTGTGGGAAACACTGAACCTGTGTGAGGACGTGGCCCTTCCAGCCCTCCCTTGCCTCCTTAGCACTGGCCGATGAAATACTTCACAACATGTTAGTGTATTTCACCCTGGTCTTTCTATGTGCAGAAATATTTATGGAGAAGTGTACTTATGGAGGCAAGCATACCTAAAAACCTCTGAAGTCCTCTTTTCACTGGAAGTTTCCTTTCACAGTAGCACATGACTTGCTCCCATAGAGAAATGGCATCTCGATGTCTGCCCAGAATCCTGGAGTCAGGACGGCAAGGTCATTCTCAGAATTTCTCATGGGAGGCTTACTGTCCCGTGGGTCAGCCCAGTCCTCTTTCCACTGATGGATCACGTGCATGGCTGAGACAGGAGACAGGTGAGAAAGGGTGACAGCTACCGAAGAGGGGAACCCTCTACGCCCACCTGTGAACCCTATCAGTTCCCAGGGATTTTCCTCAAGAAAAGCCAGAGAGCCTCAGTGGCAAAAAACTGAAAAATGATTGACTTATTCTCTGATCTTCCAAGATTAAGAAGTCACTGGAAGACTCATGGTGAGTGTTTCAAATAAATCCTCAGCTACTGAAGCCCACGTACAGTTTAGAAACTAAGCCAAGTCCCTGGAGATGCAGAAAGAAATGAAAAATGAATTTCAGACCTTTTGCTTGAGAGTTTGATCCCCTTGATCAACATGAAAAAGCTTGGGAAAGAATATAATGTGCAGTTATTTTCACACACACGAAGATGCGTACAGGTTCACAAACTCCCTCACAGCCGTGCTGGGGTGTCCTTTATAACCCACGGCCTCGGGAGATTATTAAGGAGGGTTAGGAGGTCACTCAGCAGCTAAGCCCAGAGGAAGCCTATGCCAGGAGAACTAGCTCTTCAGTGGAGGAGGACCAGGGAAGAACGGCCCTTTAAAAAGAGCTGCTTCCTAGCCAAGAAATTCCCTATATTGTGCAAAGCCAAAATGAGATGAGTCATCACTCTTCGCACCTTCTAAACCCATGGTAGTGGGCTGATCTTTGACAGTCTGCCAAAAGCAACATCAGCTCCAACTGGGAAATAAGGCCTCTCCCTGGCCCCTCTTTCTGGTCTGCATGGGAGGACACACCTGGAAGGCATAGGTTTGGTCCTGGAGGAAGCTATTACAGACTAGGGAACATTATTTGTAACTCTGGGCTTACCCTTCAGGAAGAGAAGCAGCACACAAGCAAATAAAGGCTCATTCTTGATTTAACTCAAGAGTCACACAAGAACCCACAGGTCCAGCCAACACCTACTCTTCCTATGACCCACTTCCTGGGCTGTGCGTAGCTGTTAGCCAACGCCTAGTGTTTTAAACAGTGAGTATGAAGGGAGAGAATGCCCCATCCCAAAGATGCTGCTCTGGCCCAAGGATACAGTAAACTGAAGCATAGGGAAAGTTCTCTGTTCACCGATCATCTGCCTAAAACAGGGTCCAAATCTCCTCTGCCCCTCTGCTTTTCCTAGCCCTCTCTCCGGAGTTCACTGTCCTTTGTTAAAATGGTCCCTAAAAGCTCCAGACCTAACACCTTCTGTAGGTTTTCCCCTCTCTTCTCTGAATATCCAACGTCCCTGAAAATTAAAGGCATTAATAAAATCGGCATGCCTCCACACACCCCGTATGCTGTAGTTTGGCAGCGTAATGGGCATGTTCCAGCTACCACGGCTAAGAAGCTGGGAAACACCTTTCATTCTTCCCCCTGCAGTTTAGCAAGCAAAAAAATCTACTTATAATGAAAAATGTTTAGAAGTATTTCCTTGTTAAGTGGCTATAAATTTATGAAATGAAAAATGAAAACAAAAATAATAATAATGGATGAAAATATCAAACTAAAATACCAATTGGTATAACAAAATCAGCAGTTCACATTTTTATAGCTTTAAAAATTCACTGGTTATTAATTTGAACTTTAGAGTGCCTACCACGCCCTGATTTGGGCAGTATGGACACAAGGGTTTATATTCTAACCAGGCAGCAAAGAAGTAGACATTTATCTCTCATCTCACTGTAATTTCTCTCTAGATATATAATGTTCTCATGCTTGTTGAGCAAGCTTCTAGGTGCTAAAGATAAAACAGTGAAAAAGGAAAAACAAACCTATCATAACAACAATACCCTCAGCCCTCAGCCCTCAGAGATCTCACAAAAGCTTACTTCCAAAATAGGAGAAAGCAAACAGCTTCTCAGTGGGTTTATTAAATCAGCTTTCATTGTGGAGTTTCATGACCTCTACAACCAACCATGCTCAAAACCCATGCTTCTGTGTTTACACACAGCAGCATCTTTTAAAACTTTGAAATCACTGTTCACCATATAAGTTGTGATGAACAGATGGAAGGTTCTGGATGTTTCTGTTATGAGTGAACAGGCTTTTGGAAGAGCATTCCAGCCTGCTGAGATGGCCACAGGGCACTGCAGTCTCAGGATCCAGGTCCCGATGTAGACACCGCCAAATGCAGGATCCATCAGAGGACAGCAAGAGGCGGGAAAGCAGCTCTCCTCCTACTGCAGAGCCAGCTCAGGTCTGCAGCACTGTTGGAACCATGGAGAGGCACACACCTCTCCTGAGCTCAAAACCTGACGCTGAGAGCCACGAACATCTGGTCAGGAAGATCCTAATCCTTGCTTTCTGCTGAGGACTCACTGCACAAGGGACCAAATTAAATCTTTCCTAAACCTAAAGATACCCTCCTCCCCCACACTCAGGGTCAGGGCCACCATGGCATAATTTCAGGGCGAATGAAAAATAGATCGGGGAAGAAGAGTGTTCTACCATCTGGAGTATTCTTCTGCTTTAGACTCCCCCCACCAAACCAGTAAATGACAAACATTAGTCACACCATCTTATCTGGTGTGACTTGTTTTAACATGTACACTGAAATGAAACAAAGTGTGCTCTGTGTAATATACTTAGCACAGGATGAATCTGCTGAATGTCCAAATACTGCATGTTTCACAGAAGCAAAACTCTCTAGAAGTTTAGCTAAAATATCTGGTTCTACCAACATCTTCTGTGTGCTTAAACAAAATGATTAGTCATAAAACAGTCACAAACAAAGAATTTCAAGCCACACAATAATGGTAGGGTTGGCCTAAATTAGAGCTTGGTTATTACATACAGACCCACTAGGACATTGCCAAGTTTCTTAGGAAATGCAGTACCTATTTGTTGTCATTAAATCACTTTAGAAAATACCAATATTTAGTACCAGGTAGAAAATCAAATAGGCATCTTTAAGAACATTTTAATGAAAGTATCTTTTTGTTACCTGCTGAAATTGACAGCATTAAAACTAAATCTATGAATGTTTTTAAGGCACGAACTATCCTTTACCCAGATGCAGCTGTCAGTTCCAAGACAAAGACTAAGTTACACACGGATGTGAAAATCAGTGTTGGCAGCTGGACTAGCATGTAACGTGCAGGGGTCAGGTCTCTCCACTGCCTGACACTTCCTTAATAAGTGAGATTCCTGGCATTGAACATTCAATACATTAATCTACTAATGGTATGCAAAAGCTAGTGACTGTCCTCAACTTTCCCAATAGCCACCAAGTAGAATGCATTAACATGGTTTATTAATCTGAAAAAATTAAAAACTCACAGTAACCTGTAAATTATTTCTTCCTCCAGCACCAAAATTATTTATAAAAAGATCAGCGAAAAATATACAATCATCTTTGAAGTCTTGGGCACAAAAGCACAATGACAAATGAGTCTGAAAATGACACTGGTAGGTTTACTGTCTCTTCTATGCTGAAGGCAAGTATCTACAAAGAAAATGGGCTCAATTCTCTCTTTTTTTGGAAACACCACAGGAAATCTTAGTAAAGTATTTGGAGTACAAATAAAAAGTCGAGGCACAATGCATAAAGTACTAAACTCAATAAAATGACTTCTTAAATATGTCAGATTCTATCCCTTAAGTCAGAGGATTTACATAGTCAAGCTTCATTTGCTCACATTGAAATTATTCTCTTAAAAAATGCATTTCATACTTCAGTTGGGAAGACCTCTCTTCCCACAAAAGATCATCACTTTTTAATCACCATTTTTTTAAACTTTTGCTTTTCACTGAGTTAGGAGACCATCTCCCAAAGAGCCAAACCAAATAACCAACAAACTAAGCCCCCATAACAATCTGCTGAATACCCATGCTGTTTCCAGGAGTCAGCCAAGCACAGCATCAGAAGGAATCTGTGAAAAATCTTGGACTTTAAAAGAATGCATTCACATGCAAATGTCACATCCACCAGGAAAGGTCACGTGTTATTTCCTACAGATCCTAGTTCCAATAATACCACAGTAATTTTCATATTATCTTGCCCACATTGCAATCCTAGTGCATCACAGGCTCATTATCATTTAAATCACCAGATGCCTTTGTCTTGTAGTAGCAAAGAAAAAAAGTCCTGCTCCCAACAAAACTTCTGACATTTTATTCTTCTTAAAAATTTACCATATGGTAATACTTTAGACATTGCCATAAAAAGACATAAAATAGGTCTTCTCACCAAAAAGTATGTGTCTGTTTTTTTGAAAGGAGTACAACCCAAGCTCTGTAAGAGCACGAGTAAGACACCAGATAGGAAAGACTGAGAATTACCCCATCGAAGAAGCAATCCTTGTTCTCTCCCAATAACCAATACACTCCCAGGCATGAGCTCAAGGACTGCCATCCCACTAGATGCTGCTGGCAGCACACGGTATGGTATGTATGCTTAAGTGTACAAAATCAGTCTTCGTGCCTACTAAATGTTATTCCAGCTGACTTCAGAAATGATTGGAAGGCAACTGGCTCATGCAGAGAAAGAAAATGAATGTGAAATAGATGGTGTGGTCTCTTTGAGTCCTGAAGCTTTGCATTGCCTAACTTTGTGGAAAAGCAGGGACCCAGGCCTGCACAGTCTGGGCACCATACTTGTGTAAATAGCAGAGGGTATGGTTCTAATTTGGTTGTGACACCATAAATATTGGCATACTGAGTGTGTGCTTCCTGCCATGAATTCTAAACTCTCTCTCCAGAGCCTGCTTCTGTTTTGTCAACATGCCAGAGCTGAGTACTACTTGCCTATAATCTCATATGATCAGAGCTGAGAAAATCAACTTTATTTCCAAAGAAGAAAAAAATATATATTCTTTGAGTAATTTTTTAAAATGAGCTTTTCAAAGTTTTTGCTTTGCAGGTGATAAATCAAGAGAGGTCAATCTCAAAACCCCAAAGCATAAAGAAAACCAAACTAAAAATGAAGAAAACACATAAGTTCTACTTTCTATTAGTAAGAGGGAAAAGAAGAGAGGAATAATCAAAACAAAATAGGTGAGCAGAGAAAGCTAGCAGTGCGCTTCGTGCTGTTCCCCAGTGAACCGCCTGTAAGGAGCCCTGGAGCATAAAGTTTCTAGTTGAAAATGATCTTCCTGGAAATCTCACATTTCTGGTTTCTTGCTGAGGAAATAACATTTTATGCAGTCATCATTATAATTCTGCCCATCAGGTTCTTTGTGCATTAGTTTTACTTGGTCTAAGCAGAAAGAGGGAGGCCCTCCTGTGTACAGCCTCCTAGTTCCTCAAAAAGAAGCCAGACATTAGTTGCCTCTTTGGGGTTGTGAAATAAGGCATGTGACTCCTTCACAGGCCATCAGGAGGACTTCTGATCCCTGTGGGGATCAGAACGGGCTGTCTCAGGGCTACACGGGCTGTTTGCACTTCAGGTCGACCAGCCAACAAAGCACTCTGTGAACCATCAGTCAGCATTTTATTTTCTGGAGCTTGAAGTTTAGGAAGAGAGAACACAAGCATAATCACAGGCCCAAGAGGAAAGCACCACTCTGGGAGTTTGGAGAGGGCAGGCAGGAGGCCAGACACAGGGACCCAGGGAAGTTTCCAGAGGTCGGCACCAAGCGTGCAGAGTCACACACATACCCGGGCCTTGGCCTTGTGGCTCTGAGATGTGGGGGACGTCACGCCACACCATGGTGTCACCGACAGAGCCACCTCCTCTCCCAACTCTGCTTTCTCTTCTGTATAATCATCCTGTTGCTTGCTTTTTTGGGGACACTGAGGGGTAGAAACAGAGGGACAACTGTACATTTGAAATATGTCAAGAAAACAGAACTAAAGTGGTCTTTTCACACCCAAAATGTGAGAACGATTTGACCCGGACGGTTAATCAGCTGCTTTGTACTAATGAGTCCAGCATGTACGCATACATATAACAAAGCATCCCACTGGCACGGTAAGGGTATTTAATTTTCATGTATCAATTATACTTAATATGGCTGGAAAAACTGGATGAGAAAATGATAGGAAAAAAGTAAAGCAAATTAAAAATAAATTGATTATGGAATTAATGCTGATGGATCCTTTACAACTGCATAAAATAACAAGAGAGAGAATGACAGGCCTCCACATTAGGGAAAAATGCGGAAGGCAGTGAATGTCACAGCCGAGCCTAAGTCCCTTAGCAGGGCGTTAGGATCTCAGGAGACACCATGTGCCCATTCGCACTCTCCATGCCCTTCATAATTACGGTATTTTGACTCGTAATTCCCACCACAGAGAGCTGGGTTTGCATAGAACATGTGCTCCCTCACCAGTCCATGGCCTCTGCTTCCATCTCTCCTCGGTGAATGCTCTAGCCTTCAAGACCCCCCTGAATGAAAGCCTCACGGGAAACCTTCCCCACCCGCCCTGGACATAGCACACCCCAGGGTGCCCTCAGCATTCTCCGCGTGCCCCTCCATACTGCAAACACACAGACCCTGAACATCAACAAGGGCACAAGAATCACATTTTCTTTATATTTCCAGGCTGTGACAGAGTGCTCAGGACTAAAGGAACGGGGTGTGCAGGGGACTCAGCTGATTTTTTGGGTGAAAGAGTCACAGGACCTGGACCCAGGGAAGTACCCAGCTCCAGGTGAGCAGAGGTCAGCCATGAGTCCTCTCCACTGTGCGCTCACACCGGGTCTGGGGACAGCAAGGCTGACTCTTGAGAGTCCTGGTTTGGTCCTCAGTCCTGCAGCATGAACAAACCTCAGAGCTTGTTCACTGCAAATCCCTGGGTCCACCCAGACCTCCAACGGGAAGCCAGGATGTCTCCATAAGGACCCCAGCTGATTTGTATGCACATTACTACTGGAGAAGCACCCATTCACCCCAGAATTCTACCGGGAGTTAGCAGGTACTCATTTACAAACAACTGACTGGGGCCAGCGGGTGAGGGAAAACCTGGGTCACAGAAGGAACAACAGAGACACCTTAGCCACAGTTTAGGCAACATACAACCAGCCCCCAATATGGCACGAGGACAGTGAGGAAGCAGAAAATACAAGGGTACCCATGTTAGCTAAGAACGGAAATGTTCCTATTCATTCACCAGCTGGACAGGAATTCCAGGCTTGTTTAATCTACCGTGTGACACATATTCTGAAGTTCTGTGAAGGAATGCAAAACGAAATCTGTCAGTTTAAAGTTGCATTTGCAGATGTGAGGAGCAAACCCAACTGTGAGAATCAGAGTGTCTTCTAGACACTTGTGTGACCTGGGCACACAGTAAAACAAGATGACATCAAGATAGGAATGAAGAGTCAGAGGACAGCAAGACAGACAGACAGATGTGTTCGACATGCAAATTTTCAAGGGAAATGGCCAGAAGTTGTTCTGTGAATGGTGAATTATTCGGAAAGAGCCAAAATCCCTCCTTCCACCCACCCCGGCCCCAGGCTCCAGTCAGAAGTAGGGCTTGTTCAGGTGTGCAGAAATCACAGTCTGACTTTCAATTATTCCAAAGGATGGGACAGTCCTGTTTCTGCACTGTAAGGGCATGCCTATGGCAAGGCCCGCTAGAACCTCTGTATCAACTCAGGGTGAGATAGCCAGGTATGGGGGCACAGGCCTGTAATCTCTGCTACTCAGGAGGCTGAAGAAGGAGGATCGACAGCTGGAGATAACAGCCTGAGAAATTTAGTGAGAAATTGTTTCAAAACTTAAAGAAATGAAAAAGGCTGGGGGTAGAGTTCAGTGGAGAGGAACCCCAGATTTCCAGAACCAGGAAAGAAAATGAGCTGAAGAGTCTTGAACTTTTAGGAAAGATTTTTCTCCACCCAATAAAATTCAGGGGAAACAAAATGAACTTGTATCATCACCACGACCAGTTCTTGTACCTGTTGCCAATGATCACAGGTTTAGGGAGGGTTTCCTGGGATCCAAGCAGGCACAAGTTCCTACTCTACAAATGCACCCCAAAACCATTTGTTGGGTAGTATGGAACATGTAACCTGAGAACAGAAAAAATGCCGCTATTTTCTGTTCTCCTGTGTAAGCAACTAGGATGACATAGACCCACCCCAACAGATGTCTATGTGGCTTCCAAGGTCTTAAAGAAGACGTGCAAATTAGAGCCAGGAGTCTCCACAGCAGAGGCCAAGAAGGCTTCCGGTCATCCCCCCACCACTTAATTTACGGTACTCTCACTAGGACATCAGAGCTAGAAAGATGATGTACACTCATCCAAGTGCTCACTTGACTGAGATTTCTCTGGTGCTTGTTATGGCTTTAATCTCAGTGTCCCTCCAAAGTCTCACTCACTGACAGACGGGGCTTTTCAAGATAACTGGACCATGGATGTGTGATACTGGACTAGTCCACTGATGGGTTTACACCTCGGTGTGATGCGGAGAGGTGAAGCCTGGTGGGCAGAGATGGGCCTCCTTGGGCGTGGCCCTCTTGATCCACTGCACAGCCTTGTCTGCCCTGCCAGGGACTGTTTCCCCGCTGTGGTTCCCTCTGCCTGGCCATCCTGCCTTGAAGCCAGCTGACTATGGACGGAAATTTCCAAAAATATGAGTCAAACTAAACTGCCTTTTACTTATGGAATTGAGTATTTTGTCTCAGCAATGAGGAAAATAACTAAGAGCGTGCTTTTATTAATCAGTGATGCCTTTTTTATAAAAATCCTTGCTAACTCAATTTAGATGCACTTTAGTAGCATACTTTTGTCATCAAGTTTTACATAGAAATAGATTTAATATAGCACAGTTAATTTATGGGATTATTTGATAATATTCACACAAAAAATCAAATGCAGAAGAGTTCAGAACATCTGTCCACACACTAGAGACCCAAGGAATCCAGATGAGGGCCTGACCCACAACAATGTACTGCCTGAGTCCAGCTGAAGACCTACAGCCCATGGCAATGTCCTTCAGGAGTCCAGCTGGAGGCCTGGAGCCCACAACAGTGTCTCACGTGAGTCTGTATGAAGGACCTGCTCTGGGAAGGTCCGGAGGTCAGCAGTGGAAGCCAGAAAGTCTGCACCAGAGGGATGAAGGGTCTGTGCCAGCAGCTGAGGATCTGCACTGCAGCCAGGAAGTGACGCTCAAGGTAAGGACCAGAGCTTCCCGAAAGAGCACCACAGCCTCCTCAGCGACAGTGAGGTCCTGGGATCCTCTGACTATGAGAACAGCTGAACTGATATCAGGAAAGCCAGCGCGACAGACTTCTCCAGCAGGATCAGCAGCACCATCCGCCCCTCCAGTTCTCCCTTTATGCTGCTGGCAACAACTCTGACGTGGGCCCTCCACGCCCAGCACCACCCAGTTCAGCTGGGGTTACAAACTGACTGTCAGTTACTGCACCACACATACACGCTCCCGCCTGTCACACTGCTCCACACAGCCGGCGTTCACAGCTGCACCTGCAAGCCTTCTTTGCCTGCCGTCCCTACCTTTCCCTTTATTTTTGCATCCAAGCTGCTCACTCTTCATCGCTCTGGATGGGCCGGCCAGCCCAAAGCGCGTGTTTTAACAACCTTCCTCTTCTCTTCCTTTTACTCCTGCTGCAGCCAGGAGTCTGGACGGAAATATCATTGAAGGGTTTATGCACCTACACTGAGGGAACCACGACTTCACCCACCTCCTCCCTCACTCTCCCAAGTCAGTGTTGAGGCTCAGCTCCCTTCCCTCCTCTGCCCAGCGTCCTGCGGCCTTGCTGGCTCACTGGAAGTGCTGCTGGCTCAGTGGTCAGCTCTCATCTCACCAGGACTCAGGCAGCCGTGGAGCTTCCACAGCCAGAATCTTTTCTGATGCTGCATAACTGACCTGTCCCTCTCCTCTGGGTCTCAACCAAACACCAGAAACACACGCTAACGGGGAAACAAAACCTCTCTTCCTCTTCCTTTCCCTCCCCTCTGAAGGCACTGTGTTATCTTTTCTTCCTCCGAAACACTTGGGGTCTCACTTCCTTACTTTACTCACAAATATTCTTCCCCAGCCCTTGGTAATCTGGAAGTTTTGTTTTCTTTGTCAGCATTAAAAGCTCAGCCTGGCCTGGTGGCGCATACCTGTAATCCCAGCAATGTGGGCAGCTGAGGCAGAAGGATCCCAAATTCAAACCCAGTATAAGGTGTGGCCAATTAGTGAGACCCTGCCCCAAAATAAAAAATTAAAGATGTGCTGGGGAATTTGCTCAATTGAAGACCATGGGTTCAACATCCAATGCCACCAAAAAAAAAAAAATTAAAAATTAAAAACTGTAGGACGTTCACATCTCCTGGTCCTCACATTCTTGAATCTCTGTCATGCTTTCTAGTGTGGCCAATTTCTGTTACGCTTCCTCCTTGCCTGGGCATCTTTCACCACCTGCCTTAGGGCTGATGCTTTTTCTGTTTTCCTTTCCTGCTTCCTCTTCCCTAACTCTTCACTTGGCTGCCTGCACAGTAAAGTGAGGAGCTATGATGGGGTCCACCCCACCAGCTTCTCGAGGCTCAATGCTGATTTCTTCCTCTGCACCTTCTGTTCCCAGTCACCCTCTGCATCTAGGTTTGAGACTGCATCAGAACACACCGCGCTTTCGACCGCATACAGTCCTCTCCTGAAATCATCTCCCACCTGATTGGGGGGGGGGGCAACTGCTGATTGACTTTCTAGCACCCTTTATTTAAAATAAGCCTCTCCCCAACAACTTCCCTCAGCCTCTTCTAATAGCTCAGCTTTAAATAATCTGATTTTCTTTGCATTTCCATGGCGCCAAACCCCGTGTTATTTTTCCCTCTGCATTACAGCAGCTGTGCACCTGCTCTCCCTCCTGACTGTAAAGCAGTTGGCAGTGCCAGGTGAGTCTGCTGCAGTGCGGACCACAAGCGTCTCCTGCAGGTCCACGATGCAAAAGGGGAGGTCTTTAGGTTGCTGAGACTGTGCTTGCTCTCAAACGCAAGACTGGGCTCCATCTCCGGTCCCCATGAGGTGAGCAGCTTCCTCTGCTATGAGCTCGCTACCATAGTGAGCTGGCCCCCCACAGGCCCAAAAGCAACAGGGCCAAGAGCTATCCATGACTGACGCTGCTGAAAGGATGTACGCACAATAATCCTTTCCTCTGGATGAGCTGATAGTCTCAGGTATTTTGTCATGGTAACAGAAAGCTGAGCAACGCAGTCTAATTCGACTTTACATTTTCCACAACGTCTCACTGTTTCACATGGAAAAAAGGGTCCCTGTGTGGCAGACCCCAGATCCCAGGGTTCTTATTTAGAGTGCATGAAACCACATAAAGATCAGGTAAACTCCAATCTAAGGGAGGCGCTTAGGCCTTTTCATTGATTTAAGACCATCTAGCTCTCAGAAAGAAATAGCAGGTCACACATTACACAGAAACTATAATGTCTACCATTGTCTGTTGCTTTTCAGACCTGTGGAGCTGGCATAGTTATTTCCACTGCCAAACTTCCAGCAGCAACACTTACAAGTTGCCAGTATGGTCTGATGCCATTAGTTTTTAAAAGGCTCATTGATTTGTACGAAGGGCTTCTTACACAATCACTTCCTTTAAAACCAAATGAGCCAACCATGATGAGAGAAGGCACAGGAGAGAGAAACGCTGTGGTAGCTCATTGCGCTTTCCAAGTGTGTTTGCTGGCTTCTGTTTTCACGATTCCGCACCACTGCCTAAAGTGAAGCACCATGGAGTTTTCCATTTGCACCCCTCCAGTTCTGCTTCTTGGACAGTTCCAACACACATCCTGCTCAATTTCAGAGTCAATTAACATCCTGATGTGTACAGTAGCTCTACTAAAAGCAAGATAACTTAGGGTAAGGGTATCATCTACTTGTCCAGTAATACAAATGACTGTCACAAGAGGTGGGTTATAATAGCAGTTTTATTACAATAGAGGAAGAGTTACAGGGACTATAAATCAAAACCATTGTTAGGCTCCTGCCTTACATAGTTGTAATTAGGAATCTACTCCTGTAAGCCAGAACAATTATTTTACAATTAGTTTAGACATGTCCAAGCCCAGAAGGAAAATCTGTTTCAATCATTGTATTTTCCTTGAACAGAACACAGTGCTGCAAAAAATCAGGTCTTTTCAACTTTTCACACAGGAGTTTCTAACCATTTTCCAAAGCTGAACAGATTTATAAATGTGCATAGTTCAAATTTTAGGTATGCTTCCAAGTTGTGCTGTAAAATAGCAGTAGTGACATCCACACACTGGGCAAAAACAAAGACACAGTAAGTTTGTAATCTCATTCTCAAGGTAGGCTACAGTTACAACCCTACAAAACAGAATACACACCCCCAAATTTGGGCTACAAATCTATCACTTAAATATCTAGTAAATGACCCGATTTGTTTACATGGCCCTGTAGCTTTTTATGGCCTTTCCATAAAGAAGTTATTACATCCATTCCCTTTATTTTGCTTAAGAGTGTTTGAATGAGCCTCAGAAGCACAGGCTAGTTAAACAAGCCTTCCTTAGATGGACGTGGTCTGTATAATTCACCACTACCAATGACATTTTCGGAACAATGTTTGTAGATGGAAATACACACAGTCACACACAGCAAAACTATTTCCTGTGCTTATGCAGCTTTTAATGTTTTGCAGAAATAGTAAATAAGTCCTATTTTTCCATGCTTCCAAGTAGAAGTATGGCATTTGCACTTCTTCCAGAAGATTTGCACCTTGGAGAGTTTTGCTATGCTAGGTTAACCATTCAGAAAGGACAGCAGAGGAAGATTGCAAAGGAACGTGAAATCCAGATACCTTAATTGATTTCCTACACTATAACTGTTAGTTCTAAAAGGAAACCATTTTTAAAGCAGTTAGTTTAATGGGGTTCCCAATTGATGCCTATTAAAAGTTATCGGTACAGATTAAAAATAAATTTTCCACCGGGAAGAAAAACATTTTCTGTTTAGGAAGCAGAGAGATGATTTAATTCCTAATTTTACATTCTTAATTGCAGTTTTAAACCTCAAGCCTGCTAATTTTCTTAAGAAAAGAAAAACGAGAAGCACTTTTTAAAGGGTTAGCATTTATCAACTGGGTTCCAGAGTCAACGATTCTCAACATATTGGCCAGACTCTGACCTGAAAACTGCTGTTTTTAGATTTCTGCTTTCTCCGGAGAAGACAGTTTTGATTACAGTGGTCAACTCAAAGCAAAGACATAGCTGACCCCGCCATGTGACTATAAAACTATTTGCGAGCTCTCCTACAGCAGAGGAGAGCTCTGCTGTATTTCCGTGTGGACTCCAGATATAGTGCACTTTTGCTTATACATAAATTAATGTCAGTAACAGAGTGCATTGTTATGGAGATGCTAATGCTTCCCCTCATACTTTTTACTACCTGTGACATATTACCTATGACATATTTATTACCGATGACAAGATGCCTGGCTTCAGGACACCCTACTCCCGGTATGAATACACACATCCACTTTTCACAACATCATCCTCCAGTGCTTTCTGTTTGGTAATGTTCCCATATTGCAAAGTACTCTAAGAAATCCAGCTGAGTGCTATCATTGTTAAAAATGATTTTGCTATGCTGGGAACTGAGTCTATGGGTACATCACTGAGGTACATCCCCAGGCCATTGTATTTTATTTTGTATTGTGAGACAACTTCTCTATAAGTTTCCCTAGCAGGATTTGAAGTTAAGGTCCTGCTGCCTTAATTTCCTTCACTGCTGGGATTACAGACATGGGCCACCACACTGGTTTTCTTCAATGTTTTGATTTTTCAGTAATATGGATCAAAGTCAGTCTTGACCATGTTAAGTGTGAGCACTACTGCAGGCTCCATCCCAAGCCTGTCCTCCAAATGGGTAATCTGACAGCATGGCACATTCCATCCAGGGTTCCAGTGGGGTGATGGTGGGTTTTTATGTTTTAGGTGATTTGCAACCTGCTTCTCATCATGTGTTGGTTTAAAGCAGGATAAATTAGCAACGAACAAAATGCACTTGCCCTAAATCCCAAACCTATAAGAAATATCCAGTAAGAGAACTCTTTCTCATTTACTGGTGTCTTACATTTTAAGCACGTGTTCCTCGTTAATGTGGTGATCTTAAACATGGCCTGCTGCCATAGACAACAATTATACTGATTTAATGGCTCCTGATTTGCATTTCTAATCACCCAGACTCTGCGTATGTGCAGCAATGTGGGAAACAAGCTGCGATTTATTCCTCAGCGGGGGGAAAGAAAGATAAACAATATGACTGTTTACAAGACAGATGTCCTCATGAATAGTGAGCAAAAATAACTGCCAGAAAACACACGCGATAAGGACACAGCAGGTGACGACCTCTCGTGTCTGCTGTGGCCTCAAGGGCAGGTGCCAGGACCAGCCGCATCAGCCAGGCTGTAGAAGCAGAGGAGCCCGCCCTCTCCATCCGGAGAACACCAGAATGCTTAAGATAGTATCCACCCATGAACAAGGATTTCCTAGAACGCAATCAGCGCAGCTTCCACAAAATGCCAAGAATCAACACAGCACATGCACTTGTACTAGTCAGTCATTCTGCACCCTTAAATAGCACAAGGGATCAGCAGGAACCTCTGCAGAAAGGGTGCAGGTGCTCTTGCAAAGGGAGCTCAGAGGCGGGAATGTTCCATGCAACCTTGGAATCCTTGCCCTTCAGAATGGTGTGGCCTTTGTTTGCAGTGTCACAGCCTCAGGTTGCCTCCAAGTGTGGGAGCTCCAAGTGTGCTGGGAGATCCTGATCTCTCCCACTTCATTCTCCCGCCACCCATTCCGTGAATGAAGTGTGAAATGGCTCTTTGTGTGCATGAAGAAGGAAATGCAGGGAACAGTGGGGCTGCAGCCTGCCTTTCTAACCAGGTCACAACTTCCAGACTTGCCTGAGGACCGAGAGGAAATTCCAGCAGTCAGCACTCAGTGCACACAGCAAAGCACACAGCAAAGCAGACCTCGCTGGGTGAGCCTGCTCAGAAACAGCCCACAGCAATGGGCTTGACTGAATCTTAAAGAGGAAGCCAAGCTCTTCTGCTCAGTTAACCGCAAGACCCGCAGGAGGCACACACCACGCACGCACAGCACACTGGCCTGCAAACACACACGCCCCGGACGCCTCTGACGTCCTCACTCGCCTCTCTCCAGCCCACCCAGGGTTCTGCTCTCTCATCCACCACGCGCCTTTGGACACCTTTGGGTTTCCATTTTGTTTGGTTTTGAGGAGGGCTGCCTTTTTTGGTGGGGGATGATTTTGTTTGTTGCTTAGGCTGTTCCTTCTAGCTACTATGATTTTCTTTTTTCCAAAAGAATTCATTTCAAAATATGACACCTTCCCTCTGTAGGTACTTTCTATGTTTCCCTTGAAATCCCCACCCAGGCACAATAATCTGGGTGACGCAGCAGAGGGTATCCCAGTGACATGGGACACTCCGTGAGGTTTGGGATGGGTATGGCACAATGCTCAGGCCCAGGCCACCTGGGCAGAACCCGCGTGGTCTTCTCTGTGGCCCTAGCACCCCAGGCAGAGCCCAGCACACCGCGCATGCTCATAAAGATTTCCTGCGCTAGAGTACAGCATGAGACCACCTGTGCTCCAAAGGCCAAAACGCTCCCCAGCTGTGGGATCTCAGCGGAGTTGCACATCTGAGGATGTCATGGCCAGGCGCAGACACAATGTGTGCCATCTGGACCACTCAGCACAGACATGGCAAACCGGCACCCTCAGGTGGCAGGAAGTGCTACACTCTCAGAAGCTCACGTGGGACCCCTGGACCCACCCTGCGACCCCCAAAGGGCAGATCTGACTCCTGCCACCTGTGTTCTCTCTGATGGCTCTTACTCTCCCATGAACTGAACACAGTCATGATGTCACACACCCTCGGGGGCACTTCAGTGTGCCTCACACGCTTCAGGGTCCTTGGTTTCCCTCGAGGGCCCTGACTTGCACTTTGCCTCTGTGTCCCAAAGCCCCCAAACCAACCAGCATATTTCTCATCTAACAGAACTGACTCAACTACCCTCTGAAACAAATCAGGCCAAATATAAAATCATCATGGCTTGAAAGTCAAAGAGACCCTACAGAGATCGCCCAGAGAGCCAGACGAGCAGAGCGGCCTGTCACAAGGTTTAGGTCAGAGACAAAGCCGACTGTCCACGGCAGAGGGTGGCTGTCCAGGCACCAGGCGATGGCTGTGCTTGACAGCGGCCTGTGAAGCATAAGGCCAGGCCGATGACGGATGAAACTGGTTAAACCCAACTCGAAATGTATTCTCAGGAAGGCCAAGAAAAAGAAGAGCTAACACTGCCAAAAAGATCACGCTTAACAACTTCAATGATCAGTGCAGTAACATAGCCTTTCCTTATGATTTTTAAGTCTTTCTGTTTTCAGATTCAGGACCTTCATGAATGAAATCTTTCAAAATTTAAACTTTATACTGCTTTAGGCAAGCCTTCAAGTCTACTGCTGTCAATTTTTTTTTTTTTGAGGCCCTTGAGAATAGAATTCTAACTAGCATACCCTACATTACACGGAGTAAATCTAAATTTTGAGTCATTTGTTAAAACCACTTCAAAAGAACAAGTTGTGCATTTCTAGAGCTCACAAAACATGATTATGTGTTAATATCTATGGTACTTTTACTGACATTTCATGGAAAATCTCACCACGGAAAATGTTGAAATTATTTTCAAAGGCAACCAAATTCCCCTGTAGAACCAAGCACACCAGTGTCACACAACCACCCTCTGCAGCAGCAGGGAGGAAGCCAAAACCTTAGGCTCCTGTCGTGTGTCCATGGACTGCGTGTCTCTGCTTACCATAAGGTTCTAACATGCTCCGGTGATAATTCTCAGACGCCACATCCAGTCATTTGCTAGTCGGTCAGATCTCTGTGTCAGGGTCAGCACTGTAATACATGGCACCCAGGTGAGCCACTCTGGGAACGAATGTGACCGCGCCGAGACTGTCCCTCAGCGCCTTCATGGTGCTTTAGCGAGCAACTGGCAAAGCACGCGGCCTTCTAACATGATCCAGAAATGCTGCAATAAAACGTGCCTGAATTTTGACACTGTAAGTCCCTTGCTTAATCAGTTCTGGCATCAGGGACAAGCGAGGAACCCCGCTAGCAGCTGACTGGTGTCCCACTCAGGGGGCCTGACCAGAGTCACTCTGCTGTCCAAGCCTCTCCCACTGCGCGGTGGAGAGGAGACGGCGCTAACAGCCTAGGCATCGCCTGCGCTGCTGGTTCCTAACTCACACACGTTATCCATGAGCCACAGGCAAAGATGAGAAGCACCTAGGCTTCCCAGGCGCCTCGCCCACGCGTGACTCTCGTGAACCTGTGTTCCACATCAAGCGCCCGTGTTCCGGAAATGCAAGGGCACCTCTAGCAATGGCACTGGTAAGACACAGACTGACACCAGCTGGAGCAAACTTCCCACGTGCTTGCTCCCTGTAAGTGTACTTGGGGACACGCTATGTTTACCAAAGCAGACATCTCATCACTGTTAGGCTCGTCTTTTCATGAAAAAGAATCCAACAGTGCACAGAGTTTAAGACTGAAGAGACACCTTCCAAGAAGGCCACTGCTAGGGTGAACTCAGCGAGGACCTTCACATCCAGAACCACCCCACACACGTCTGTGGGTCCACACCGGCAAGAAGCTGAGATTCCACAGTGGGAGTGGAAGAGGAAAAGGAGGCAACAAGACAATGAATTAAGAGACAAGAAGATGAGCATCAAAGGGTGGTAACTGCTGTGAGCTTAATCCCCGTGATGAGACACAGGGTGAATATCTCAGATGACATCCCCAGGAAAGGACTTCTCGGGGTAGTGTTCTGTCTACTCTACATGACAAGAGGGTACCACCCCTCCAAAATCAGCTAGCCAATCTCAGCCAGACAGGCAGGGGTGGCCGACAGGGGGTGCAGTCTCTCTCCAGGGCGCCAAGTCTACATCCCACGTCTCTTCCCAGGCCCAATCTGGAGGATTAAAAACCAAAGGAGCTGCACAAAGGGCTGGGAAGAAGCCAGAGCCTGGGTCCTTCCTCCAGGTCCCCCAAGGCCTTGGTCCCACACGAGCTGCCTGGTAGGGAGGAGAGATGAGAATTTTAACATCGCCCATACCAACGAAACTGTCCACAGCTCACAGTGTCACCAAGCAAAGTGTCAATAGGACAGGACTGCTCCATTGGGACAGTGCCTGCGGGGTGGCAGGAGGGGAGGACAGGCTTTGACAGGTGCCAAGCATCGTGGCTTCATGAGGCGGGTTCACCCTGCCAGGCACCACACTCTCTCCTTCCCACTCCTCAAATGGACCTCAGTATTTTTTACAATCAATACACGCTGGGCCACAGGAACTGAAAATCAGCCACCAGAGGGACTCATAGGAAGAAGGAAAGGGGGGCTTTGAAAAAAGAAATCACAGTTGGCATCTGGGGTACAGAAAAGTAAAACAACTCTGTTTAAAAAATAGAGAGATGCGGTGAGGTCACAGAGATCATCTATGTATAACACTTTCAAATAAAAAATCAGAAACCTTAAACTTAGAGTATATGACAGGATTTTGACTATGGTTTCTGACAGTTTGACTGACACATAGAAAAATCTATGGAAAAAAATTTTACTAGTCTTGGAAATACTTGCATTATTACTTATTCACTGTATGGCATTATCATTAGAATTTGGTTTCTATAAAAGACACTAAGGTTTGTCCATTCGAATTTAGAGTCATAGAAATATACAGCTCGACGAAAGAAGTAGAAGTAAGCATAACATATATATGCAAGATATAAACTTCAGGAAGGATGGAATTAGAATAGAGAAACTGGAATGCTGGTGATGGAGACCAGGCTGGGGAAATCTAGTACAGGACCCTGAAGCCTACTGCAAATAATCAGCATATGATGTATTTATTTAGTTTGTGAAGTTTCTTACAGACCTGTCACACTTTCTGAACACCTTGAGAGTCAGTTTTAACTATAAACATATCTGATTAAACATAATACCAGTAGGTAAGGGAACAAACGCCATAGTATAAATGGAATAAGTAAAACATTGCCTATTGTGGAAAAGCAAAATTCATCATTACGTACAGTACTGCACTTATTCAACTGGCTCAACTC
Source organism: Dolichotis patagonum (assembly GCA_004027295.1). Taxonomy (NCBI): domain Eukaryota; kingdom Metazoa; phylum Chordata; class Mammalia; order Rodentia; family Caviidae; genus Dolichotis; species Dolichotis patagonum. The sequence continues at coordinate 33,152 of PVJX010006932.1, forward strand.
TCTCAAGCAGAACAGAAATTTTCAGAGAAAAGTCTCTAAGCCACAGAACGCATATTGCAAAGGTCACACGCTGCCACTTAGAGGCGGCCCTGCAGGAAAGTCCCCGGGGGCTTCAGTCAGCCTGCAGGAAGCACGGGACCCACGCATGCGTGATTATGTTTGTTCATGAAAGGCCTGGAAGCTACCTCAGAAGGGCGGCTCTGGACGTGCTTTGTCTGGCAACAGCAATGAGAGAAAGCTGGCACTGAAAACCCAAACACAGCACATAGGCAGACAGGAGGCCACCGCCCCAAGGCTGATCGCCCCACACCCCACAAAAGCCTTGGGGGAACAGGGCACCCACGTGGTTGACGCTCACAAGAGAACCCTGGCACATTGGTCAAGGGAAGTGGCAGAAGGAAGAGGTACGTCTCAGGCTAAGGGTAAGTCTGGGTCACTCGCCAGCGGCACTAGGTAGACGAGCATTCCGCCTTCAGCTGGAGATTTCTTGTGCTGCACGTTGGAAGCAATACCCAGAACTTAGCATTTCACGGTAGGCATTCTCACCTAACATTCATGCCTCTTGAGTCTAGCATTTTCCCCAATCATACAGGAAGTGAATGGGCAAGAAGCCCTCCAAGCAGCTCAGCGTTACCTTTCACCTCTTCGATCAATCTGGAGACACCTGTTTTAAGTACCAGCTGCAGCGTTAGGAACGCGGAACACGGGCTGCGCATGCATGGCGGGCAGGGGCAGCGCCAGAGCGAGCCTATCCTAGCTTGCAAGAGGCCCTGGTTTTGCGCCCCAGCTCTGGAAAAAAAAGGAAAAAGAAAAACAAGAAAGAAGAAGAGGAGGAAGAGGAGAAGGAAGAGGAGACAAAGGACCTGCCAAAAAGGCAAATGACATTAGGGCAGGTTGAAACCATTTTGACAGAGTGTAACCAGTTGCGGTCCTACTGTAGACCAAAACCCAGGAGCTGACAATGGGTAAATGACCCTGACCCCTAGACGCGGATCTTGTCCACTGCAAACCCATGTACTATCTCTGGCTATGGCAAAGCCAAGTCATCGGTTTCCACCGGGGACACCGATTTATTACTGGGACTGAGCGGGCCTATGAGTTTAGCTGAATAAACACCACGGAAAATCTGTATACTGGAGACAAAACCGCATCGCCTCGAGGGCTCCTTGAAAGGCGAATTCTTCTATTCACCACAGATCAATTTGGTCATTTCCTATTTGGCACTTGGAATACCTTTCACCAAGCAATGCAATGCACAAACTGGGCCCGTGGCATATTCCACGCGGTTCCCCAGGAAAGTGTTTTAATTTACAGACTGAGATAATCATCAAAACTGCAAGAGCAACCAGACAATTAAAACTCAACCCTAACTCAGTAGGAGGGCGGGCAAGAAATACTCAAATAAGGAAACGGAAGACGGTTAAAACCTGAAAGGGAAAAGGAAGAGAAAGAAATTGATATTCCAGCCAATCTGGTCCCAGTACCCACCTGTTACCCTCAAAACTTGGAACCCTGAAGCCACGCGAAATGCACCCCAGCACATGTGAACAGATAGCTCTATACTGCCCCCTAGTGTTGGCCAAAATCAGTCCTCCTTAAACTGGAAACTCCAAGGTGAGCAGTGCCTGCGCTTTATACCCTTGGGGCCAACCCTGCAAGAGCTAAACATAGCCCAATATTCTGCCCGCAGATTAGGAAATAGCCGGCTATTTTTAGCCTCCTACATCTCAGGAATGGCAACGGTCCAGCCGCAGATGGCAACAGTGTGAGAGGCCCGGCTTAATGAACTGGCCTCTTGGAGGGCGCGAGCCAACTGTGAAAGTTCCCGCAGGCTTCCTGACAGCTGGGGGGTTCACTGCAAAACACGACGGCATCCGGGTCACAGGAGAGACCTTGGAAAAGGACGGAGGAGCCAGGCGTCCTGGGAACCCGGAAGAGGTCAGGACACAGCAGAGGGAGATGTGACACGAGCCTGGGGAAAGCCAGGGAGCCTGCACCGTGGTTACTTCAAGGAAAAGTGTGGCTCATAAATTGCATTATTTTGAACTGGACATTTATTTTTACACGCAAAAGAACAAAGGTGAGTCAGATTTGCTCCCTGCCCGAGTCCAGCGGGTGCTGTGGCTTCTTTGATCCCTTCCCTGGCCCTTTGTAGGTCTCTGATTGAGAGGAGAGATCTCTGGGCTGCCCTTTGATCAGCAGTCTGCAGGTGCCCGTGCCACCGCATTAGCGCGCCCCAAGGGGCAGTCGCGTTGACACCGGCTGACAAATGCTCCCCTCCTTGGCACCAGGCAACCAGTGCGGATCACACCCCAGGCCGCCTGACTCCATCTGTTCTGGCAGCCCACGGTTTCTGTGTTTTCCTAGCCATGAACACCACAGCGTTTACACATGGAACTGAAGCTCTGAAACGCCTCCCTCTAGAAAGAAAAGGCGCCTTTTAAAACCCCGACTGCCCAAATGTGCTGTTTGCAAGCATCTCACCTGACTCGCGAAGGGCCCACGTCCTCGCGTAAACAGATGACACGCAAAGCCAAAACGCGTTTCTTTTCAAGTAAGAGCCACTCTTTATAAACAGGGCGTTTAATATTCCAATTTTAGACAGCCTGTGTTAACTCTGTGGTTTCGTGTGCAGTATAACATTTCTATTTACAAAGGATTCTCAAAAATGACTTCATAATGGTAGATCAAGAGGCAAAGAGTTTAGAAATGGAGTGATGTAAATCATATGGGGTTCAGAGGCTAAGCAAATTACACACCCCGAAGCCTCCCTAGCTTTATGAAAGGAGCCTTTCTCCAGCTCTGCTCGATCCCAGCCCAAGGGAGCTCGCCTCTGAGAGTTTTCTAAACATTTCAGGTACACTTGAAAGCTGAAAGTAATTCTCATTTCCTATGCGGGATTAAGTCGTTTCCAGCACACACAAAATAGCAGTCATTCACTAACACATACCAAAAGCACAGCCCCAGAAGGGTGAGGGCCCGGAGGACAAAGGCACGTTCCCCAAAATAAATAAAGGGCAAGAAAGGCAGTTTAATCCCCCTGAAAAGTCCACGCAGCCTCTTGACCTGCGTGTGATTTCTCATCTGCTCCTTAACCGACGCCTCTCTGCACCCGGAGTGCTGTAATCAACTCCGCGAATGCATGCTCCGAAGCCCAGCACCAAGGACCCCACTCGCCCCCAAAAAGCAGCCCCTGCGCGAAGCCGGGCGTGCCAGGGCTCATTCATTTCGGACGCGGTTTGCAGGGCGCCGGGAGCGCCGCGCTCCTGCTGCCGCCCGGGCCGCCCGGGTCCGCCCAGGAGGTCGCGCCCGCCGGGGGCTGCAGCGGGGCCTCGCCTGCCCGCCGCCGGCGTCCCGGAGCCGCCGCGGCCCCCGCGGGGACCTCGCCCCTCCCGGCGCGCCGGGCCCGGAGCGGGACGGAACCGGGACCGCACGGGACGGGACGGCGCTGCGGGCGGGCGCACTCACCGTTCTGCTCCTTGGCGCCGGGGAGCTGGAACTTGCCGCCCAGGCTGAGGCTGGGCTCGGCCCGAGTGCCGGGTCTGCGGCCGGCCAGCGCGGACGTCAGCAGCAGGAGGCCGAGGAGGAGCATTGGGCCGCCGGGCGCGGGCGCGGGCGCGGGGCGCGGGCTCTCACGGCCGCCCGGGGAGCGCGGCGCGCGCGGGGGAGCGCAGGGCCTGCTGTGGCCGCCGAGCCGCGCGGGGTAGCTTCCACATACTCCCCTCCGCAGCCTTCCTCCGCGGCCTCTTCTGCGGCTCCAGCTTTTTTTTTTTTTCTTTCTTTCTTTCTTTCTTTTTTTTTTAAAGGATCAAAGCAAAACCTGGACCTGAACCAGTTTCCCAAGGTTTAAACAAATCCCGAGCCGCGCCGAGCGTGGCGCCGGGGCCGGGGCCGGGGCCGGGGCGCGGGGCTGCGGGGCGCGCACCTGTCCGCGGGGACCTGGGCCGGGCCGGGCCGGGCCGAACCGGCGGCGGGCGAGCAGTTCGGCAGCAGAGACAAAGCTGCCCGGGAGCTGCGGTGCGGGCCCCTCTCCCCGCCCCACACCCCACCCACCCACCGGGGGAGGGGACAGCGGCGGCGCGGCAGGTCCCAGGTCGGGGTCCGCGGTCGGGGTGCACCGGGTCGGGGTCCTGGGATCGGGGGTCCAGGGAGCGCGGGTGGGGCTCCCGGGATCAGAGTCCCGGTGTCCGGGGTGCGCGGGGTCGGGGACCGAGGGTTGGGATCCCAGGGTCCGGGGTGCGTGGGATTGGGGTGTCTGGGGTCGAGGTTCCGGGGTGCGCCGGATCGGGGTCCCGGGGTGCGCGGGTTCGTGGTGGTCCTGGGATCAGGAGTGCGTGGGGTCGGGGTCCTGGGGTCGGAGTCCACGGGGTCGGGGGTCAGGGTCCCGGGATCCGCTGGATCCAGGTCCCTGGGTGCGCGGGATGGGGGTCGGGGTCCCGGGATCTGGGGTGCACCGGGTCGCACCCGGCCGATGGCTGCGCGACCCTAGCTCTCCGGTGCAGGGGTTCCAGGTCTGCGGCCCCGGCTCCCCGCGTCGCCTCCTCCACCCTGGCTGCAGACGGCTCTGCTGGGCCCACAAGAGGCCCGGGACGCTGGCCCCGCCCCGCCCCTCCTCCGCCGGACTCCGCGCCCGCCGGCTTGGCCCGACAGGTGCCGCACTGACAACCACCGTGCAGCGGGCTCGCTGCAGACAGACCCGGGCTGGCGGCCCCAGGAATGCAGCCTGAGGACCCCTGGGTTCTTTTCCCGGAGCGACCTGATCCTAAATAGGGTTCCGAGACAGGGGAAGGGGCTGCAGAAGCAGAAAGATGTGGGAGAGTACTGTGGTCCTGGCCCCTTCCCTCTCCCCCTTCGCCCTCCCCTGCCCTCTCCTCCCTCCCTTCCCTCCTCATCTGCCTTCTGCCCCCTCCTCCTCTTCCCCCTTCCCCTCCCATCTCCCTCCCTCTCTTCCCACCCTTCTAGCTGAAGATGGGACAGCTTAATTTCCAGGAGACCCCTATCACCAAAGAACTGTGGTAGAGTGTGCAGGGCGGGCCTTTTCAGTCTGAAAGAAGGGAAATCAAATTCAAAGAGTTCCTCTAGTTTGCTGCTTTCTGAAACAGGATGGAGAAACGAAACCAAAGACCAGTGATGTCCAAAGGAGTGATGTTCATTGAAGAAACAAGGTCCAGTGTGTGTCCAGTGACTCTTGGAGGGGCAACCCTACCCTGGGACTCCTTGGTGAAAGCCCCTTTGAGTCCCTGCCCTGTGACCCCTCCCCTGCCAGTCAGGCATCTGGTGTCCTGTTATGGACTCTCCAGTAGTCCAGAGTGTGACCTATGTCCTGTGATACCCACTCCAGCCAAACTAGCCCGACCTTCCAGAGCGCCTGGTAGCAGAGTCACCTTTCCACCAGGAAGGCAAGGAGGCACCCAGAGGGGCTTCTGGGAGGACCTCTGAAATGACAGCCCCCTCCTCAGAGCCAGTTGTGGTTCCTCCTGGGGGCCAAGTGTCCCTGCTGGGATCAAGCATTCTTTGCTTATCAGGGAGGAGAAAATCCTGGTGAACATGCTGAAGGCACAAGCACAAAGCCGGTGAGCTAAACTTTAAAGATGAAAGCTTTTAGAATAATAATAATAACAAAGAAATCAAAATAAAATATAGTAAGCAAGCGCCTGGCATGCCAATGGCAAGTATCGCCGTTTTGTTAAAGGAGCAGCAGCAAACTGTTCATGATGGGTGCTGGGCCTTGTGCAGGGAGCTGGAGGACACCTTCGGAGCCCAGGGCATGGCTCCAGCGGGGATGACTCCGTAACCAAGCCCGAAATACCAGGCCCTGTTTCCTAACAGACTAACAGACACAGATCTGCCTCTCTCCACCTTGCACTGTGAGCTCCAGGAAGTCAGAGAGGAAACCCTGCAGGAGTCACCCTCTGAAATCTTTCCCAGCCTGGCCCATCCACTGGTTGTCTTCTTGTCAGCCCTGCTGCATGCTGCACAGGAAAGCCCAGTAAGGCCCTGTCTCTGCCTGTAAGGAATTTACAGCTCAGGGAACACAGACCCTGTTATTTTATTCACACGAGTGGCTTCTCAACATCCGTGAGAATCCACATCTGTGCAGTAAATGTGTTTCAGGACGTGATCAGCATGATCAGTTTTTTAAATGTCCTCAGTCCAGTTCCCTGAGAAGAGTGTTTCTCTGTGTGGTCGGTGCTTACCCATTTAGCTGGGGCTTCTGACAGCCGCGGAGGGTGTGCGGATTTAGTCTCTGCTCTCCAGCGTTTGTGAGGCCATTGACTACTGGTTATTTTGTATCGCTTCATACTGGCTAGGACAGTGCTGGATAGGGGGATAATAAATAAGCACACTTGACTGATAGGTTTCTTTACTGGAGTCACATTTTCTCTGGAATTATAGCACGCAGGCTGTGTTGGGAAACTTAGAGTACTGTTCCGCCTCTGCGCTCACCTCATCCGTGTTCTACAGAGCAACTGGGCCTTTGCCTTCTATATAAAGCCAGCCAAGGGCTCCCAGATGACCCCTGGATGAGATCACATTCACCCTGGCTCTCGGGCTTGCCTGTGCTTACTGGAAGGCTCTGGCCTCCGGTACAATGGGTGCCTTTGAGCGCTTTCCCCCTGCCGGTCTTCCTGTTCCACCTGGGCGCAAACCTTTCCTAGAAGAGTGACATCCCTGCATCCCAGGCAAATATTATGTAATCCAGAGTCTGCACAATGACAAGTGATAGATGTCTGTCGGGTGAACAAGGCTTTGTTTGGGCCTCAGGCACTTTGCTGGAGGAAAGGTCTCCTCCTGCCAAACAACAGGAAATAATTTCTAACATTCTTTGTGGTTTTTATGTTTTCTTAAACCTTAGGAAGGAGTGGCCTCACCCTCCAATGCCAGAGCACAGCTACCTCAGGCCTCTTCCCAGGGGAGCAGATCCGGTGTGTTTGTGCCTAACTGTGACCATGGGGGAGGTGTCCGCAGGAGTTCCTTTTTAAGTGGAAGACACTTTTAAGCTAACTACTCATTCACTGGTCACTAGAAGAACACCCAGAAAGGCAGAAACAATGGGGACATGTGGCCTGAGAAAATCATGCAAATTTTCTTTTTCTTCTGTTTCATTTCTTACAGACACATGCACACAGAACCTTTTCTCATTTCAGTGCCCAGCAATGGAGCATGAGCTCCCAAGGTGCCAAAACGTGTTCTAGCTGCAGCCTCATTGTGTGTCCAGAAGGGCTAACAAGACATTTACACATACCTATAAAAAACCCTGAGCCCAGGAAACCCCCAAGAAGCAAAGAAATGCCACCAACGGTGGTAGAAATACCCACTGTTCTCGGGAGCAGGGGAGCAAATAAATACACACAGCAGTGTCGGGGTTCACAGGTGTAGTTCTATCCAGGATTCTGGTCACAAACCGAGTGGGACCAGAATGGAATCTAATTCAGAGGTTAGGTTCCCTGGTGAGCCGATTCCAAGTGTGATTCCTTTCTCTTCTCACTCAGCTCTCTCTGGCTATCCCATCTTCAGATGAGAGTTGCGGGACCTGCTGTCTCTTCAGAGCTTGTCTTATATTTTATTCCCCCGGAATCAGGTAGCCCCAAGAGCTGGAAGACCCTTAAGAGGTAGTTTTCCTGCTTTGTAGGTGGATGTCTATTTCCCCAAGAGCCTGCCCTGAGGGAGCACGATCATTCTGGTGCTGACTAAGGAAAGGGAACGTGGGAGGTCAGAGATGGGCAGCCCAAACACAGCGGCTTCTTTTCTGGAATCGTGGTTACGGATGCACAGATTTTTTCCAAACTCTCAGATGTGCTTTTGTGACTCAGAACTCAGAGAAAGGAAAGATTCAGAAGCAGCCTGGAGGAAAGGGTGACCCTGGTAATCTTGGAACCACCATGGCAGAAGTTCATCATGCTGGGAAGGAGACCAGGAACAGTGCCTGGCTTCACTTCTAACAAATATTACAGCCTTGGTCTAGAAATCTTCTCTTCCTTCTCTTTACCTCAGTTGCATGGTGCTTCTGTGATAATCAATGTAACAGTCATTTTCTGCCCAGTTCAAAGGGGTCTTCATGATTGACCATAGAAATGACGAATAGGTTCTTCTTCCTAAATTTGCCCCTCCCCAAAGGAATCCTATTTTATCCATTATAATGATGCATCTCTTGTGTTACAGCTTGGAAAGAAGTTCTACAAATAACCAAAAGGAGCCTGGACAAGTGTCAAGAATCTTGTTGGTGCAAGGATACTAACTAAATGACATGTGGTATCCAGTTTTTACTTTTTAATATTTGGCTGGTATTTTTCATAACAAGTTCCCAAGAGGTAAAGCATGATCCGTAGTGGCATGTCAAGGGACAGATACAGCTGGCACACATGATGGAATTGTAAATAACGAGGAAATAATATTGTGGGCAGCCAAGAACAGATGGCCAGTCTCCTCCTTTTCTATAAGATCACAGGCATGGGATGTGAATTTGTAGGCTTAGAGAAGCCCAGAAAAACGTGGTCAGCTCCCCAACACTATGTGTGGCCTTCTCCTAGAATCATTACCGTGCCATTTTTCTTTGCCCGGCCTTCTTTTGTAGGATATGAAGGCTGCTCTCCGTGTTCAAACACACCAGAGTGAAGAGGTCGAGTCCTGACCACAGGTCTGCCTTTCTCAGACGGTGACCCTCTGATTTCTCAGGTCATGGGAGAAGGGCCCTTTCACTTTGAGGTCATTGTTTCAAGTGCCATCCGTCCCTTGGCCTCTCACCTCTGTAAAAGAGCTGGAGGGTCCTGGCCCAGTATTTTAAGAATATAAATATTGAAAAGTGTCACAGCATGCTGGGTAGAAATGGCACACTGTCTGTAGATTAAAAAAATTAAAAAATAAAACCGTATTGTTGGTTAGCAGAAAGGGAAAGACAGCTTCACAATATTGTGTCCTGATTTGTTTTGAAGATCAAGCTAGAGGAAGAGAATTTTAAGCCCTTTTTATTATGATGAGTCCTATTTGTTGCCTTTGTCTTCTGTAAAATAATAAAGGTGCTTGTTCCCTTTAAAGCCCACCCTTGCAAATGTTTGTAAGGCATTGTTTTGTCCTCGATTCCATTTTTGTCAGCTCGCTTTGCTGTGTGTGCTTGCCCCCTTATCTCCTCGGCCACCTTGCTCTCCTTTGTCATCAGCTAAATCCTCTTACAGCTGTTCGCTATGGAACCAGAAGGGAGAAGAACATGTTTTTCTCTTACTGACAACTCAGAATGATTTACACTTCAACAAAAGCAAACCCAGGAAAATAGAAAAGAGAGGAAAATTATTCATGCTCACATTTATTTTTGAAGCATCTGTCATGTCCCAGGAATGGTAGACACAATAAAATATATTTTCTCATTTAATCTTCCCACCAATCCTTTGGTGAAGGTCACAGTATCCCCATTTTAATGCAGAGACACTGTAGCTCAAGGAGGAGCATTAATTTTCCCAGAAGGACGTGACTAATGACAGGGAGAGTTAATGTTTGATGCAGGTCTTCTCCTCCTAGTCTTGCACTTTCAGTTTGACACTTTCACTCCCTGGACTTTGAACAGAAACACTCCTCCTTGCAGCATTCTATGCTTTTCCTCTAACTTTTCGTCACAATGTGGAATGTATTCTCTTGGGTTGAATTTGAGGTTTTCTCCATAGGATACAGTGTTGGATTTTCATCTTGGAGACCAAACGCCTGAGGAAAGCAACTTAGAGGAGGAAAGGTTTACTAAGTCACACCTTCAGAGGTTTCCGTCCATGATCACCTAACTGAAGTGTGGTTAGGGAGACGCTCATGGAGGGGGTGGGGTAAGGAAGAGAGGCCCTCATGGGGGATGTGGGGCAGCAGATGGGAGACCATCATGGGGAGGGTGGGCTAGAGGAGGGAGACCATCATGGGGAGGGTGTTGCAGAGGAAAACTTGTCAGCTCCTGAAAAGCTGAAGGTAGAAAAGAAGATAAGAGATACAGACGGGGCCAGGGAGAAGGATGGTCCCCAAGGTAACCCCTTCATGAAGCACTTCTTCTCTCCAGGCCCTGCTTGTGCTTCAGTCCTCTCTCCATGACAGCGTCAGCTCATGAGCTCCTGGATGGATTATTCCACCAAGAGGTGAAAGTTCTGGTGTTCATTCCCCTGCAAACAGCACTGCCATGGTGACCAATACTTGACGTGAACTTTTGAGGGATGTTTCAGATGTAATTCCATAATAGCTAGGTAAGCTAAGTTTTCCCATAGGTCAAGAATGCATACTGAGTACCACACCACTGCTTTTCTGGGACAACCCAAATCGAATATTCCAGAAGGAATGAATCTGGGTCACTGTGGTGGGGTGGTGACTAAGGCCTGGTGTACACTATCATGCATCTCCTGTGAATCGTGAGTCATCCAGCTAATGCCTCTGTCAACCATCTGGGGACACGTGTCGGTGAATCTTTCTCCTTGTCTTTGGGATGCAGAAAAGGAGTTATCAGTCTTCCTTTCCTGCTCGTGATCACTACAGAATCTAAGCTTTGGGACTAGAAAGAAACACTCTTTTCCCAGTTTCACCCTTTGAGGAATCAATTTATGATCAACTATGAATGTCAGAGTCTAGGCATCTTTTACTTAGGCAATTCCTATGAGCAGACCCCCATCTGTTTTTCATTTAAAATTTGTGGTCCAGGGCATGCTTTGGCCTAGGGGCGGGACGAAATTGCATTTCTATCAATAACTTCACAAAGATATTTTTCGATTAGTTGGCATTACAAAGACAGCCACAAGAACAGACTGGTGACTTGTTAAGCATTCTGGCAAGCCCAAGACTTCCCTTCAAGTTCTAATTGCACAGATGGGGTGCATTGGAGCTGAGGGGTACACCAACGAGAGGATGCCACAGGATCATTCAGTGCACTGTCCAGCTTCTCATGATAAAATCAAAAAATAAAATCAGCAAAATTTAAGAATTGGCTGCTTATTGTAATTCCTATATTTATTTGACTTAATGCATTGTATTTGAAGAGTTTAAAGTATTTCCTAATAAGCTTTCATTCTGCCTGACTGAATCTTTCTTTCTGCCTCCCCCAGTTGTCTCCTCGAAGGTAATTATCAGTGTGTAAAGCACATTTACTCTTTCAGCTATGCTAATGGGAAAAATCCTTCAGAATCTATTTAGTACAGTACTAGAATTATCTGTCCTTGGCTTTGGAGAACTACTAGACTACCTACTTTGATTTTATGTCTTGAAGAGCCCAAATCACTTTTTAAAATTAAAAATTTATAGTTGTGTAAATTTTTGGAGTACAAAACAACACTGTGATTTATAAATACACTGAGGAATGATTAAATCAAGCTAGACCATGTATCTTTCAACTGCTTAAGTGTTGTCATGGTAAAAAAACATTGAAATGTACTCTTAGCAACTTTAAAATGTATAATTCTCCATTATTAACTATATTCAACATGTTGTACAATAGCAAGAAAGAGAATGTTCTCCTGTTTGACTTTAAACCTTTGATAGCATTTCTTGATTCCCACATGCCAGTCTCTGTAATAACCACTGTACTCTCTGCCTTTATGAGTTTGATTGTTTCAGTGTCCACATGTAAGTGAGAATATGTGCTGTTTGCCTTTTTGCACCTGTTTATTTAAGTTACAATAATGTTTCCCAGCTCCTTCTATCCTGTTGTAAGTGACAGAATGTCCATCTTTTTAAAGGCCAAATAATAGTCCCTTAAGTATATATACCGTATTTTCTTAGTCATTCACTGGTTGATGAATGCTGAAATTGACAGCATAAGTGGGCTATAATTCAGCTGTAGTCCTGAAAGATGTAGGCATCTTTTTTACATGTTGATTTCAAATTTCTTGGGTAAGTAGGACTTCTGGGTGGTATGGTTACATCTAGAATGTCCCCTCCAAAGGCCCGTGGAGTCAGAGATAGCACTTTTGGAAGATGATCGGGTGCTGGGGCTTTAAATTCCTTGGTGGATCAGTGCACTGTGGACCTATAGCTAAGTGCTGGTGGGGAGGTGGGACCTGGTGCAGAGGGGCAGGTCACTGGGGTGTCGCCTACACCTCCCCGCTCCCCCCTTTTCCTTCTGCCCCTCTGCTGTGCCCATCTCATGTCTTATTCCTGCCTTGGAGCCAGTCAACAATGGACTGAAACCATGAACCGAAATAAACTTGTCCTGCTTTAAACCGTAGGTGTTTATATTTTGCCCCAGTGGAAGAAAAGAGGCAAAGACACTGAGTCAATGGCAGTTCTATGTTTAGCTTTTTAAGGCGCCTTCAGCCAGGTACCGAAATGGCCACGGGACAAACAGTGTGCATAGACCTGCCTTTCTCCACGTCCCTGAAGGCGCTTATTACACGCTGCCTTTCCATACAAGCCCTTCGGGGACATGAGGTTCTATTCTAAAACTCAGCCAGTGACAGGCTCTGTAACTCCCCCAAGATTATACAGTTTGGAAATGTTTCTTTTTTATATTTATTGGTACATGGTTGTCACCCATAATGATCACATTCATCACAGGGGATCTGTACCTGTGCGTTATATATCGTAATTTATTTTTCCCGTTCCCCTGCCTTCCTTCAACCCTCCTTCCCTTCTCCATTTACAAATGCTTTGTTTCCATTTCTTTTCTTTCCTGTCCATATTGTTCCTATTTCCTTCTCCCTTCCCCCTCCCTAGTCCCCTTACCGTCTGAATACTATCTTCCTCCTTCCAAATATCTGTCCTCCACTGTGCCTGTATTTGCCCTGTGGGTTCCTCACGCTACAGAAATAATGCCATATTTAATTTCTGTGTCTGATTTATTTCACATCCATTTTACTACTAATGACTCAAGTTTATCTTTCTTTATGGCAGAGTATACTCTATTGTTTTCAAATACCATATTTCCTTTATCTGTTCATCTTTCCATGGACTTATGGATTGTTTCCAAGATTTAGCTATTATAAATTGTGCTGCTATAAATGTGAGTATGCATATGTCATTGTGTATGATGCGTTTAACTCTTTCTAGAGCTGGGGCTTTAAATTCCTTTAAATTCCTTTCTAGAGCACACCAAGAAGGAAATAACTAGGTCAAATGGCACCTCTGGTGTTAGGAGGCATCACAGTCCCCTACCTGAAGTTGTCTTACAAAGCTTCATGATAAAAACAGTGTGGTTCTGGCAAAAGAACAGACCCAAAGATCAATAGAATGGAACAGAATATGCAGAAACAACTCCAAGCACACTCATCCACCTTGTCTTTTGCAAAGGGGCCAACTATATATTGGAAGAAAGATAGCCTCTTTCATATATGGTGCTGGGAAAACTGGCTTTCCACATTCCAAAAATTGTACCTAGACCCATATCTCTCACCACACACTAAACTAAATAAAAATGGGTAAAGGATCTAAACATAAAAAAGAAAAATACTTCTGAAAGATAGAGTACTTAAAACTGTAGAAGATGTAGGTATAGGTAAAGACTTGCTGAATAAAATCCTAGTCATATAGGAAGCATTACCAAGGATAAACAACTGAGATCACAGCATATTAAAAAGCTTTTCCACAGCAAAAGAAATAACCAACAGAGTGAAGAGACAACCCACAGAATGGGAAAAAATTTTTTTACCAGCTACTCTTCAGACAAAGGTCTAATATCTAGGTCTAATATCAAGAACTCAAAAATATCACACCCCCACATTTAAATATCCTATCTAAAAATGGGCACCTGAAATGAATTGGCATTTTTCAGAAAAAAGAAATATAAATGGGAAATAAATATATATTAAAAAACAACATTACTGGTTGTTCAAAAAATGCAAAGTAAAACAGAACTAAGATTCCATCTCACTCCAGAAAGAATGGCTGCTATCAAGAAGTCATCCAATAACGTGCTGGAGGGCTGTGGGGGGAAGGAGCCTTTCTCCACTGCGGGGGTGTGGTGCGGCCGCTGGAAATCAGTGTGGAGAGTCTTAAAAAGCTAACGCAGTTCAGAAATGTTGAAGCCACTTGAACATCCTTTCACTCTATCTTTGAATTTAATTTTCTAGTACTGAAGCCAGAATTTGAACTCAAGCCATGACTTCCAAAGGTCGCTGTTTTAAACATTATTTCCATGGTTCCATATCATCCAGCACATTTAACTTGCTAAATGTACACTTAAATTAGGCATTTGGTGTTTACTTCCTAATTCATACAATTCTAGTCGCTGGTATAGAACTGAAAATTCTATTGCCACTGTCAAAATGGAAATCGTCCTGATTGGTGTGATACCAAAAGGTCAGCCACAAAATCACAGGTGACAGCAGCTCCCAGTCAAGGAATGTGTGGATGACCTGGATTGAATACAGCTTTTAGTTGCTCTACAGGTAAAGAATGAATTTTCTGTGACCACATGAAGGAAACTGGTAGTCTTTTCTTAGCAGAAAGCCCTTGCGTAAAATCCCCATTAAAGCATGGAAGACCCTGACAGCTCAGGATGAAGGGTACATACAGTTCATTCAGGTGCACTTCCAAAGTAGTAGGAAAAGGCCGAGTTGCTGAAATTGATTGCTATTTCCTTGTAACCGCTGGAATTATACCTAAGAATATATATATATTACTAACTTGGGATTTATGGCAGACTGCAAGAATAGCTGTTTTTCAGAAATGTGAACGCATGCTGTTGGGCTTAAGAAGTTACAGCGTAAGTTAGAATACAGGACTTCTGCTTTCGGACAGTTTCTCCTCTACTGGGAGTAGCAAGACCATATCCAGGCTTTCATTTCCACCTCAAACATAGCCCATGGTCTCTTCTTATCTGCTCCCTGCAGAAAGACCTGGTCCATGTTCAAGTCCCTCCAAACTGTCCCCAGGTGACCAGGTAGACCCAGCAGGCTGGCGATCCCTGCCTCGGGAGGTCCCAGTCCACCTTTGCCAGCAAGATCAATGCCATCCCAGCAGCAATCCACTGAGCCATAGGTGCCCTAGTCTCACACTTTTTCGTGTCTCGGAGTTTCTCACACAGGACTCTTTATGCACTTATATGGGGGGTTGCTTCTATTTTTATGCACCATCCACTACCAAACATGACCTCATGTGGAACATGTTCCATTCTGTTTAGTTTTTCTTTTCATCTTCAGTTTCACTTTCTGAGTGAGGATGGTGAACTGTCCCCAAGCCAGGCAGTACGCCAAGGGTTCATGATGGTTACCGCTTTCCTCTCATAACGCACGTATGTGATGGGCAATAGAAAATCATAGTAGATTCTACAGAAGATGAAAGTAAGATTCCGAGTGGTGTAAGTTTGCCTAGACCGTCCATGGCAATCAGCCTGACAGAGGAGACAAACTCTGGAGTCTTGTCCTTGACTTTCCATCACTTGTTATGGTTCGAATAAAAACGCTCCCTGTCCCAAGGAGCTCATGTCTTCAGAGGCGGAGTTATGGGAGTGGATCGGATCGTGGGGTGCAAACCCATCCATGAACTAAGCCCTCGCTGAAGGAGTTGTTAGGAGGCAGGCACAGTCGGAGGAAGTAGGGCCACAGACCATGCCTCGGGGGGTATAACTCTGCCAGATCATTCTGTGTGCATTGCTTTTCCGCAGCCGTGACCTGAGCAGCCTTCCTCTACCAGGCCCATCTGCCTTGATGCTTCTGCCTTGGAGCCCGCTGACCATGGACTGAAACCACCACAGCCACTAGTGTCCTCCCTCAGGCTGTTGTGCCGGGTACTTCCAGAGGGACACAGGCTGACCGACCCAGAAACCACTCTGTCTCCTTAAGAGAGGCTGCTCCGCCCCGGCTTGTAACCAGGGCAGACTTCCAGACAAGAAGCAAGCACTGCAGACAGAGACACAAAGTAGCTTGTTGGCCTGCACCAGCAGAGGCCACAGCCAATGCAACAGGCACCGTGTCGCCAGCGTCAGACTCGGCACCACTGTGTGCAGCTAACCTTGAAGTCAGCTCAGAAATCTGCCAGAGTTAAAGGGGACACAGGCATAGAGTCTGAGTACCACGCCCTGCGAGTTTTACACATGCAGGGCATGTACTCCATTGTGTGATTAGACTTTCCTAATTGTGACATAAATGGTTTTTCTATTGTACTGTTTCTGCAATACAATGTATGACATCTCAACTAGATGCTAAGACACTTGGGAGCTGTTTCCATTTGTTTTCTCCTCAAAATGCTGTCATTCTTTCGACATGTAATTTTAGAATCAGTGTTGTCTCCAAATCAAGAGCATCTCCAGTAATTTTTCCGACCCTAGAAAGACACCTGTTCTTGTCTTCTCTCCTTTCCTCACCGTCACTAACTGTGATCCCAGGGCGAGTCTCGCTCATCCAGCTACAAATTTTGCAGAGTAAACCTGTGACCTCATCACCCAACAGTAATGGTTACACAATACTTTTGACCTTTGTAACACACCCTCCCTGGTATTGATTATAAACTTCTGAAGGCAGAAAGTTTGCTTTCTAGCTGCTTCGGGTTTTGTAAATCTACCAGCCCTCCCTGCTGTGCATGCTATTCAGTATCTCACCCCTGTTGTGTGTCCTTCTGCATTTATCATCTGCTTTCCTGCCTGTTGAGTCAAATTAATAAAAATGTAAAGCTGCCAAACACAGCTGCACCCACCCTAAGCCTTCCTGGAAGCAACGCCAAAGGAACAGAAGCTACATCTGACATCACTGGGGTGACAGGAGCCATGTGGGGGCTTTTCCTTACCTGACTGTCAATGCTGGGGGTGTAGTCAAAGGAAGTGAGAAATTTCGGGGAACACTCAGAACTGAGTTCACCCTGAAACTTAAGTGAAAATTATGCACATAATTTTATATGGGGAGCTGAAAAGACAAGATAGGCATCTCCCAAAGGGAGGCAGTAGTGCTTGTGTGTCCACTGGGTTTAAATTCTTTGCCACATTGTGAGGTCCTTTCTAAGGCCTGGTGAACACCCCGGCCTCCCGCCTGACCACTCATGTAGCTAATTCTTTTTGACTGAGAACACTTATGTAACACATGGTTCTCATGTCTGCTTAGCAACTGCTTCATCCACGATGTCATCCTTTTGGAAAATAGCTGCTAAGAAAGTAACTTTCTCATGTTTTGATAATGTGATGTCAAATACAATTCTGTTTTTTTAAAGTTGGAATGTTCCCATTTAAAATGTATTTGTGTGAGTGAACACATGTGGATAGTAGATACTAATTACTTATTATTCCTGTCTGGATACAACCAAATTAAAGTACCACTCATGGGAATGGGATATGAATGATGTGGTTTTATGTATATTTATACCTATAGGAAACTGATTAAATAATAATTCATTTTGCATTTCATGTGATTTGGGAAATTATTTTCAGCTCTGAGTTACTATCTTAAAAAAAGTAAACTGCTATAGAACAAATGCAATGTTTTTCCTCTACTGTGGACATTACTTTGAAAACTACATATATTTAACAATTTGTTAATTATGAAATGATAGCCACATGTACTCACACATGAATAGACATTTTTAACTCACACACACAAATTTGAAAATAAAGAAAGAGAACTGCATTTGATATCACACCCGGCTAGCACATGTGAAGCCTTAGGCTCAATACCTAGCACTGCAAAAGAAAAAAGACCCTAAGTATATATTTGCTGAGATTTTATTCTCAGATAGTAATAGTGCAGTAATAATAAACTGCTTCCATGAGTTCATATTAAACACAATTATTTAACACATTCTTCAAACTCATAAATATTTTTTCTATGTAGTGTCACATAAAAATATTATTTATGAAGATTTGTTCTTATCCCTCAGCTGTCTCATCCGACACGTTGAAATGCGGAGAAGACTCACTCTTGGCTGAGTCCCACCATGTGGCACAGTCAGCCTCGAGTCTGTTCCAGAGTTCCTTGTGACCCAGTCACACCGAGCGTCATGGGAAAAAGGAGGCACATATGTTTGAATCCAAGAATCAGTTGTCATCTGTAATTGAAATCTTAAAGTTTCAAAAATGTTTTTAAAACCATTATGGGTCCAGAACATTGATTTATTTTGGGACACCATGGTAAAATAGATAATGCTTACAATCAGGGTCTCACACAAACACACATGGGTCTCACACACCTGCACACACACACACACACACACACACTCACACCGGAAAAGAGAATGCTTCTGTTTCTCAGTGTCTGCACCTGCAATGTTTAGAATTCACCTGGTTGATTTCAAGAACTTCTAATTTCAAATATTTTTTGATTCAATATCCATTTACTTTTCTTTCTATCACAATGCACAGTGTATCAATCTCTTTCCTCTTAGATAGAAAAAGATAATTACAGGTATGAATGCCATTTCATGTTCTTTTTTATAAAGAGAATTGCTAGTGACGCACCTGCCTGGGCTTAAAGACATTTCCAGCTAATTATGCAAAACTCTAAAAATATTAACAATAGTCTAGAGCAAAGGAAAACCCAAAAACCTATGCAGGAAGAAAACAAAGAATAAGGTCTGAGAAAGAAGGCCACTTTGAAAGCAGGAAGATGAAGATTTAGTAAAAGAATTTTTAAAAAATAAATGTGTTAACCAAATGATTCCTCAAGTGCGTAACCACTTGGGACTTTGATGGCATTGCTGGTTGTTGTCTTCTGACATTAGTAAGAGCTACAGAATGAAAAGGGCCTTGCTTTTCCTCTGCTGATGGCTGGGCCCAGCAAGTCTTTGGTTCGAGCTGCAAAGACACCGAGACAGCCTGCTGATGGATGGCTCAGCCTTCCTACCATACATATGCAAATTATGTTGCATTAATATTAATATTTTATACACAAATAGAAAGATTCCCATTATCAGTACATGATAATAGAACAATGAATATTAGTATTCTCTAGATTTAAATATAAATTAAAATCACTACAGTTGTCAAAAATAATCTCATGATGAGCTGTTATGAGCTTGTTTCTTGCTTTTCTTGAGTCTAGTTTGTGCTGCTATTCACAGTGCTAACACCAGGAGGCACATAGAGGAGGGCCTGCCTCTGTTACCATGGTGACTGGCTAGCATATTTTAAAAGGAGGGCGAGCATCATGTATACATGCATTTAAAATACTACTGTCCAGCTGCTTCAGAATTGCTGGACATCACATCTAAAAGTTATTTAAAAATTTTCTATTTTTTCCTCAAGGAAAATACATCCAAGTTCGACAACACAGACCAATTGAGAGTTTAAGAATAAACCACAACTTTTGTTTTCTTTTAAAACGTCTCAAATCGTTATTAAGTACACAGGCTCTGAAAAGAGCCAGACTTGGCCAATGTCACTAGCTCTGCCTCTTATGATGTATATTGTCATCTGAAACATAAAAGGAGCCATAAAGAGGATTGGAAGGAAGGGCATTTAAGCATGTTAACTGTTAGGATTTTTGGCGCGGTGAAACAGCAAAATATGAGATAGAGAGACCTTTATTCCCAAGGACGTGGAAAGAAGTCCACGACCACAGACAGCATGGCCTTCTCTAACCTGCATGTGCAGGTTAGGGTACTCATATAACCTTTGACCTGGGTGGCGCCCAGGGCGGGGACAGGTAATGCATAGGTCACTGGGAAAGGTGACTACAGTTTGGTCCCACCCCTTGCTCCTGCCTCCCACCACAGCTTTCCAGGGCACAACTCTTTCATTAACCAAATAATTTTTGGAACAGGTGGACAGAAACATCAACTTACTAAGTTAACTTATTTACTTATAGCGTCATTTAAAAGTCTTAAAAAGATGTTCCTCTTTGCCTGTGAATCACATTACTGTCTGGATACTAAAGTATTAACAGTTGTACTTTCATTATCTTATTTGCCCTTTTTAAACAAATATACACCATTAGGCACTGTGCTAAGACTGAGTGGGCCTGGAGAAGGAAAAGGTCCAGGACTGTCCTTGAGAGTCGCCATCCAGTGTGAAGCACATGGGCAGAGGAGAAGCAGAATTAAGAACTGGAAGGCAGCCTTGAGGAGCGGAGCACAGAAGCTGAGAACACAGTGCACGTTGGGGTAAGGAGGCCAGTGCAAGAGCCGAGTGCGAGCTGGAAAGGAACTCCGTGAGTTCCAGAACCTGGAAGCCACTGGCGCCTTCTCCAAAGGCAGTTTCAGCTGTGAAATTCCGGTCCATGGCCCATGACACAGAGTCACAGAAACTAGCGTGAAGTGAGCGGAAGAGCGAATTGCAAATGTTTCTTGAATTTACAGCTTCGTGTCACTGACACCTGTACTCAGCTATACGAGGGCATTGCCAGCATGTGACCTGAAGTTTTGTCAGATGGGCACAGTGATGACAGTGTCTGTCTTCGCCTCAAGTTTCTCTGTGCCAGTTCATAGCCCGTCTCTACCTGCCCCCGGGCATCCTGTGGTCTAAGTATGCTTTCTTCTACAATTATTAAGAAACGGAACCAGATGGTTCACATGTAGAGCACGCTGCCCCCAGCCTTGTCCATTCAGAAGACAGGGATTTGAGAAGCTGATTCCACGGTGGGGTCGCTGTGACTGACCAGCTGTTAGTGGTGGGTCCGGTGGGCAGAGGTGACCACTAGGGACAAACTCTAGAGGAGTTTCTTTCCCAGCTCCTCCCCTTCTCTCTGCCTCCTTTCCTCCACCGTGGAAGCAGCTTTCTTCTGCTATAGGATCCGCCACAAAGCATCAGCCTCGGGGCTGGCAGACCACGGGCGGGACCACACTCTCCCGCACTAATTCCAGGGCTTGGCATGTTTTGTCACAGCTATGGCAAAGTGACCAAGACACTGCCTCCTTCAGCTTGCAGCTTCCCTCCCGCTGCATGACTTTTCTCAGATTCTCCCACGTGGCTATGCATAGTGATCTATTACATTTTATTGTTAATAGGTATCCCGTTTTTATGCTATACCATGTCACATCTACCCACTCACCTAGAGACAGACATTATGGTAGTTTCCAAGGTTTCTTTCTACTAGACACAAAGCTACTATGAACATTTATGCAAAACTCTTTGTAAAAATCTTTGTGTTCCCTATAAGGGTAAATACCTTTCAATGGACTTGTAGTATCAGAGGTGCATTTGTGGGTGTGTATTAAAATTTATAAGGTGCTGCCAGCTTTTAATTTTCATATCGTGTCATGGTTATATCAGTGGCTTATCAGAGTTCCAGTTCTATGAATGGCATAATCAATATTTGTAATGTGAGGCACTCTAACGAGTACATGCTGGTATTTTTTATGGTTTTCATTTGCATTTCTCTAATGATTAACGATGTTGGTAATCTTTTTCTTATGGCCATTTATAATTGTTTTTTCTGAAACATCTCATTAGTAGTATAGACTAAGCTGCATCTTCCCAAAATTCTTTGAGGTGAAATGAAGGCAGGGGCCTGAGGATATAATTACATTTGGATGTAAAGTCTTTTAAAGGTGCTTAACTTAAAATGAGGTCTTCTGGTGGGCTGTAATGGACTGACTGGTAAATGTACAAGGAAGGAAATGCGAGCCACAAAGCAACCATGCACAGAGAGATGGGCAAGTTGGTTCAGACCCAACAAAAAGAAAGACACCTGTGAACAGAGAAGGGAGGCCACAAAGCAAAGCAAACCCGCCAACACCTGGATTTTGCACTCCAGTGCTGACTTCTATGGCATCAGCCTCTTACTAGTTTGCAATGGCGGCACCAGCAAACCAGTGCCAGGCTTCTGCTTTCTCTCCCCCATTAGCTATTTGTCATCAGATTAAACAGCAAGAGTTCCTCACACATTCTAATCATAATTCCCTCATCAGAAATAGGATTTGAGAATATTCTCTCCCTTTCTGTGGTTGCCTTTTTGAGTTGCTTGATGATTCTGTAGAAAAGAAATTCTTATAATCTCAATAGTGTTTCATTGATTATATTTATTTCAAGAATTTGGGCTTCGTTTTGTCTTGTCTGAAAACTCTTTGCAGAATTTTTCTCCTATATTTTCCCTTAGAAGTTTTATAGTTTAGCTTTTGTACTCAGACTTGTGATCCATTTCAAGTGAACATTTACATATGGAAATCAAACTTTTCCAATACGAACATCTACTTGTTCCAAAACCATAAAAATTTTACTTTCCCTTTTGAATGTCTTTGGTATTTTCCTATTCGAGGCCATTTCGGAATTCTCTGTTCAGCTCCCTGGATCCTCATTTCTATTCTTTTGCTGAAGTCGCATTCTCTTGACGAGTAGCCTTATAGCTGGACTTGACTCCAGTCCTCCAGGCGTGTTCCTTCTCTCTAAAATTGCATTGATTTATTCCACATGATTAGAATCAGCTTGTCAAATTTGCCCCTAAATGCTGCTGGAGTTTTATTAGTATTACTTTCAATCTTTTGCTAAGTTCAGGGTAATTGACATCAGAGTTGTGTCCAGGCGTCCAGCCTAGGAGTCTTCCGGTCTATCCCCCTCCCTTCATTTTGGTCACTGTGTACTATCAGCGATGGTGGACATTTTCAGGACAGGTTGCATTTGTGAAGTTTTTCCTGAACTTTTTTTTAAAAATCTTTTATTACTATTACAAATGGAATGGCATCTCCTTCCAATTGTGCATATCTACTAAACTGACAAAAATTGATATTTTTAATATGGATTCCTTTGCCCTACCTAACTCACTTACTAATTCTAACTGATTCTTTTGTAGATTCCTTACAATTTTCTATGTGCACAACCTCTACAATTTGTCATGGGTTGAATGTGTCCACAGCAAGACACTGAAACTCTCACCGCGTGTCCAAGCGTATGAATTAACCTTACTGGAAAAGGAGTCTTGAAAAGTTCTCTGAGGTGTGCATGAGACTGTGAGGGTGGAATCCACCCAGCAGGCCTGGCGATCTGTGAGGATGTGGGCCTGTGAGGGAGCAGTGTGCAGGGCGAGTCTGTGTACTGGGGACAGAGCCAGCCTGGAGCTGCACAGCTGCCAAGCAAGGCGCATCGAAGACAGACAACTCCACCAGCAGCGAGGAAAGACGGAAACGGTTCTGCCTCCTCACCAATCACTGCAGCTTCAGCACCCTCTGACACTCTGCTTGTGGGCTTCCAGATGCCAGAACATGTTAACTTATTCGCTTTTTATCCCAGTGTTGAAGAAAACTTAAGCAGCTAGTGCTTGTGTATACAAGATGTTTTAAGCTGCCTCCTGGTCATTTAGAGCACATCACGTCTATATAATGACAAAAAGACATTTCCTATGCTAACCAGACTTGGTTGATACCAGTCAGGTAAGGCAGTGCTAGGTGACCTGTAAGGGAGCGGGAAGGATTTATGCCCCACTTCTCAAAATGTGCTCCGGTCTTTACTTGCTCTGTGGCTCTTGATAACCTGAATGAGTGGGCGATTGGAGCGATTGCCGTTTGGTGAAGACAGCAGAAGCCTGCAGCTCCTCCAGGCCGAGGGCTGTGCTACCACGAGGGAAGCCAACAAGATGGGCAGAACGGAGGGCTGTGCATAGCGGTGCCTCTACTGCAGGGGAAAGGAAGTAGCTGGTAAATATTAGTGGAATTGCCTGGCTCAACAGGTAAGCGTAGATTGCATCCAGTTTCCCCAAAACTGTTACTGTAAGTCTTTCATCACAATCTGTGTTCAAACATCACTTTGAGGCAGCAGTAGTGAGCGAGAGTCTGCTTTGCAAGGCCACAAATGGATGGGAATGGTGCCCTTATCATTAGCTTTCCCAGGAGGAACCACCCGTGTGTGCTACTCACTCACTTTCTTTGTGGTCAGTAGTGCAGGAGTAGCTCTGAACAAGATACCTCATGGGAGATTGTGCATAAACATCCCAGCCCCCTTGTCTTCCCATTCACCAGCAGAGATTCAAATTCAAACCGTTTCGACTCCTAGACTTCCCCTGGCATTGACCTCCACTTAGAAAGAATAGCAATTAATTCATAAAATATTCTCATTTGTCAGTCTTTTCTGTTTACCTGCTAGTGTTCTCTGGGATCCTTTTCCGATGAACTTGCTAAACTTTAACCTCATCTCAGGATTTGCTGTTGGAAAATGCCAGCTATGCCACCGGGGTCTCCTATTGCCTAACAGTATGCATGTGATCTAAGAGGGACGCGTGATATGACTTTGTCATCGCAGAATTGCAGAGTGTACTTGCACAAATCAAGACTGCTTTGGCCTCAGTGGGTGATGGAATCTCCTGGAACCACTTTTGTATATGTTGAGCAAGATGTCACAGAGTGTGCCTACATATTCTTTTCAATAGAAGCAGTGGCACAGCCTGTTTCAGACCACCGGATTCCTAAAATATCATCAGTGTGCTGGGTCTCTGAATCATTTGAGGGTCTCTGTGCTGGCACACACATATCTCACTGGGATATTCAGGGCACTTGTTAATTCCTGTTCACCAAATCTGGTGAATCAGCCCCATCATCTCATATAACAAAGCACTGTTACCTAAGGACACATGACATGAGCCTTATATCAAAAGTGAGCTTTCCCAAATACCTAACAAGTTGCATTGCCCCAAACACCAGCCATCATGCTGAGATGGATTCATGGGGGCACCACCATCCACCTTCCTTCTTTCAGCAGTGATGCTGCAGATCAAACTCAGGACCTCGTGCGTGCTAGGCAAGTGCGCTACTGCTAGCTGCAGCCTGAGCTGTACTTCAACCATTTAAGAAGTCAATTTCCATAGGTGTCCTGGCACTTTAAACTAAATTATCATGATTAATTCATCACTCAGCCTAGAGTCTGCAAAATCATCCTTAGTTCTTTCTCTCTGTCTCTCTGAGCTCAGAGAATGATTTTTGCATCTTCTAAAGTTTCCTCAAATCCCTCTCTCCTTCCTAGCCCTATGAATACTATTCTATTTAAGGCCTCCATTGCCATGGTGAGTTGTGGAAGCTGTCCTTCAGTTGGTCTTGCTGTTTCTAGTCTTGTGTTTCTCAGATTCACACTTGTTCCATCCAAGTTTGACTGCAGCAGTTCCCTCATCTTAAAATCCCTGGCCTGTCTGCATCCTGACAAAGTAACACGGTGTGACTTCACGTTTGGGCTGGCCGCCGCCTTCTGCTCATTTCCCTGCACTTCTGCATCATCTCTGGGTTGCTGGGATGTCTTACATAAGATACGCATCCAGTTCCTCTCCTACGTTATGTCCTAGCTTAATTTCCTACAAACTTTCATTTGCAATATTCCCTTCCCTGGCTTGTGTCCGTCACATATTAATGCAGAGCCCAAGCATCATCTCTTCCGGAAACTTTCTGAAAATCCTAGTGTCATGTACGGTGCCTCTGCTACCACAAGGTTTTGTGAACATATCTATTTTGTTATCTAGCTTTCATATAATGGGGACAATTAACTTATGAAGAGAAAAGGGTTACTTCAGTTCACATTTTTGGCACTTTCGGTCCATGACCAGCTGGCCCTGAGGCTTGGGGGCTGTGGTAAGGCAGGAAATCACAGCAGAGAGAGCAGTAGGAGGGGGTGGGCAGGGTGCTCCCCCTCAAGCACACCCCCAAGAACCAGCGCCATCTCACAGGCCAACCTCTCATAACCTCCACTGGCTCTGATAGCCTCAACTAAGGACTGACCTTCAAGGGCATCCCAGATTCAAACTCCACTTCCTGTCATGCTCTTCAGTTAAAGGTGTCAGAGCAGCTTTGACACCCACTGCTCTCCGCCACTCTTGAGCTAGCAGCTGGTTCCCAGACTCCGGCACTTGGTAAATGTTCCCCAAACATTTGCTGAATGAATAAATACACATATGGTCATAATGCACCTTAAGAGACACTTTAAAACAAAAGAACCCTCATGTATGCTTTCAGCAATGTCTGCCCTTTTGGCTTGAGTCATTCGTATCCTAAACACCCTCCTGAATATAACTAAGTACTTTCGAATAAGTCCTTGCTAGAGCTGAAGCCTGTAGTGTCATATTAACACACGAACACAGTAGATGCATGCAGTAAAATAAGTTATTATCACATCAGGAGACTACTAGAAAGGCGATTCTTAAAGGTGTAACATGTAACAAGTATGAAGCCTAGAGTCGTTTATTTTATCTCCTCCAATACCACATAAGTAATGCGAAAATGCTAAGAATGTTTCAATGAAATAATAATAATTTATCAACAAATGTTAATTAAGCTCTACTAATATGCAGTGACAAATCAAGTGTAAAGAAGGCTATTCTATATATGTATCAAGAATGTCCTAGATTCTTAATAGGAAATATATAAGTTTAAGCCACTGTATTCCTTGTTACCCATGTACATCAATGTAGAAAACAAGAATACTAGTTATTGAAAATAAACACACTTCACTTTAAATGTACACTAATATGTTCATCAAAACCTGAAAACCTTTGAAACTTTTAACCCAAGAGCCATCACTGCTGTAGCACATACGCTGGGGGGGTCAAAAGCCGCAGAGTGGAGTCAGCTCACATTTTTAGAGAGTTGCTAATGAACCCTTTTTCAGTTTTCCTTCTCTTTACCACAAAACTGTACAAAAATTAGCGTGATTGTTGTTATCACAGAATAAGATTAAGAATCCAAAATTTATTTCCTTTTATGTTTGCTAACTGTGGATCCTCATTGGAGATTTAGCTTCACACAGAAAAGTGTACCGACGCGGGTTGGCCGCTAGAGGGATCAGTTTTCTGAAAGGATTATTTTGAGTAAACCTAACCGCACCGGGCCTTCCTGGAGGCCTACTGTGTGAAAGCCCAGACTGGGTGAACCCAGAACTGTGCTTACTGCCACGCTGACTGTGTTGCAAGGCACTGGTTCCACACCCCAACTTTTATAATAGAATATGCTAATTTTGTAAAAGAGAATTACAAACAACCAGGGAAACGCAGGTAAAGAAAGGCTCTCTCTTTGTCCCATCAAATGAGCCCCCATATTGAAATCTAGCATTTTAAGTGGAGAGCTGGGGAATCCAGACAGGTTTCCTGTGCCCGGAAGCCAGACACCTCAGTTCTCAATCCTAGTTCCAAGACGCAGTGCGCCTTCTGACACCCTGTCTGTGAGGCCTTCACCAGGGTGTCGCAGGCGCAGGTGGGCCCCAGGTGTGCCCAGGACCCTAAGCTCAGCCCATGAGTACAGTGCCCTGCACTCACCCAGCCAGCCACAACGGGTAGAGGCCACAGCAGGATGTGATCCAACCCTGGCGTCTTTGGACCGTGGGACCACGGGAAGGCAGCAGGCCCAGAACACCCTGCAGGGACGGTGGCACCACAAGGTTGGCCTCCTAAGCAGAGATGGTATGTGTGTGTAGGGGCATCGAGGTGACCATGAGGGGAAAGGAAACTCAAATCAGAAAGTGAATCATGAGCTGACACCCAGAGTGTGCGCACGGAGGCTCTACAGTGGAGTCTGGAGCAGAGGGGAGCGGGGTGGCATCACACTGGGCTCTGGGCACTGAGATGGCTGGGGAGGTGCTGAGGGTTGCAAACCTGAGGACTCGGGTCTTGGGTCGGGAGGAGGATGAGGAGTGACAGGGTGCCAGCAGAGGCTTAGAAAGGTCACTGCCCTCCGAGGGATTGAGCTGAAGTAGGCACAGTCCAGAAGGGCTCTCAAAGTCTTCACCACACAGAGGTGACAAATAGTTGTGATCACCTGATTTAGACACTATGCCACCAAGCACGGATTGAAGCATCTCGGGGCATGCTGTCAACATGTCAACATGCTCAATTCTTGTTTTTATGTATCGGAGAAATTTTTTTTGTACAAAGAAAGGAAATGAGTAGATATTTTGGCCCTTAGACAATCTATAAGATACCAGAGACTTTTTTTTTTTTTTTTTGGCACAGGGGATTGAACTCATGAACTTGTGCTTGCCAAGCAGGCGCTTACCCATTGAGCTAAAGCCGACACCAGAGACTCTTGAGTGACTTTCCATCCCCATCACCATTGCTCAGTTTCCGGACTGGGAGCTCAGCTCTGCAGACTTCCCTCTGAGAGCCGCTGCCTCACTCCTCCCCTTCGAGGTCTTCCCTCCCTTGCCTGGGAGTTTGAATCCCTTAACCTCGGCACTCAGGTCTCCAGGGCTCTTCTCCCAGGGCGCAGAGGAGAATTAGGATCAAGAACTTCAGAATCATCTAACTTCAAGAGGGATCACTCAGAGGAAAATCAGATTTTAAACGCAAAATCTAGCCGCCTTCCACCTAGGATCTCCTTCCCATGGCAGACAGGGGCCTCAGTCTCTGCACCTTCCATCTGTTTGTTAAAGGTAGCTTTACCACAATACTAATATGTCCTCCCACCCTCTGATTTGTTCCAGGCTGGGAGTGGATAGAGAGTGAAGGGTCATTACCGCAAGGTACGGCTGGGGAAGAGGAAAACTAACCTACAATCAAAGGAAGCCTTCAGCCAGCTATCAAGGTATGAGTTAAACTAAAGTTCTCAGGTAGCCCACGTCAGAAATTGACTCCATTTTATATTTCAGGAGGCAAAAACACTAAAGAAGAACTTCTACTACAATTTAAAGCCAAGAACTTGGTGTACAGAGAGAGCAACATGGAACTCCAGCTACAAGATCACGCCTTTTATCTTCGGACTGCACATCTACGTGTGAGCGGATATCTGTACCGGACAGTCCTCCTCCTCCTCCTTCTCTTTCTTCTTCCACTTCTTCTTCCTCCTCTTTCTCTTCTTCCTCCTGCTCCTCCTCCTTTTCTTCTTCTTCTCCTTCTTTTCCTTTTCCTTCTTCTGTTTTTCTTTGTGGGATAGGGTCTCACTATGCAGTTGCAGCTAGCATTAAACTCATTTTGTAGCCTAAGCTGGTTTCTAACTTGGGATGATCCTCCTGCCTCAGCCTCCCGAAAGAAAGTTTGCTGTGACGATTGCAGTCGGTTTGGAAGCAGCTGTACTAGGTGAGGGTCAGCTGGGAACAGCTCTCCCTGGAGCTCCCCCCCAACTCCCCTTTATACCTCCTTTGCGTCTGCCCGGTATACTGGGTGCGTGCCTTTGGCCATCAGCTTAGTCTCCTCTGGCATAAAAAGCAGCTCCAATCCACTGCCATGATTCCCATCCCCAAACGCGGCCCTGTCCCAGCTCCTGCCTGACACGGGCCTTCTGCAGTTTGCCGTGGGTGACAGGCAGTGGCCTCCCTGTTCCCCACCCCTTGCTGTTCCCCACACGCCCTCTCACAGCACTGTGGCCCTTCCCGTAGGAGGAGGAGAGGGAAAGAGTGACGGGAAGGGCGCGCACAGAGGGCGGCTGCTCTTGCGGCGGGCATCCAGGCCTACTGTCGCGGCCGACGCCCAGGTCCTGCTTCTCTGGCCCCATCTGGGCACTGGCCTCTCCTCGCCAGCCCCGCCCTTGCCCTCCCTAGCACTGCCCTGCTTCCCGACTCAGGCAGCACCCTTGTGGCCAGCAGACCCCTCACCTCCGCCCTGCGCTCGGCCTGCGAGCGCCCCCGGCGCTGCCTTCTCTCCCGCTGACTCACGCCTGGCCATCGTCCAGCTCTTTCGCCGCCTTCGGGCCGCAGTCCGCTCATCTTCCCATGCCCCGAAGACTGGCCACTCCCTTCCCAGCCGCAGACTTCGATCTGATTGTCAAGAAGCCCCACTCCAGACTCAGGCGCTTTCATTCAGGGAAGACTCGGTCACGAAGCAGCGTCTCAGGCAAACGGGGTCACCGGGACCGCAGTGGCTGCAAAGTCTCGAGCGCTCTGTCCCAGTGTCCAGAGAGGAGGTCGGGTTTCTAAGGCTTCGCAAACACCCGGCAGCCGTCCCTGGGACTCCGGAGAGTGGCCAAGCAGGGGGCCCTCAAACTGCTCACGCCGAGGCTGCCCGTCCGGCTTCCTCTTCCACCTCGGAGGCTGCGCCCACATAGTCACCAGGCAAAGCCTCAGGGTGCGTGACAGCTCCAAAAGACAGACAAGTCCCGGACCTCAGGAGAAGGCAGGCAGGATGGTGCTGTGGTCCTAACGCTCCAAGATCTAATTACTATCAAAATTAATGACCCTGGGTTGGTCTCTCCAGAGTACATGGACCAACAGTTTAATCAACAGTTTAAAAAACGAAAGAAAACTCCTAAGATTTCTGTGCATGTTCTACCTGAACATTTTCTCACCAACAAAGAAATCTGTGCAAGCCAAAGCTGGCTGAACCATAGCTGTAGTTCTATTCAATGGAAAGTTTGGATCTACAGAGTCAAAATTTACCGACTTGTAAAATTCCTCCAACTTTTCAGACCTATCTCCCTGAAAACTCACAATGGACCCGAGCTTGCTTTGACACCCTGGAAGAATCAGAGCTTAACTCTGGGGTTGTTTGATAATCACATCAAAGGCTGAGTCAGACCTTTCACTTTTCCATATGGCAGCCTTTGAAATATTTCCTTTTCAGAATAATGCTCATTTCTCTTTTAGACTTTTTTCTCTAAATTAAATTTTCCCCCAGGTTTTCAATTGCATTGCAGTTTTGAGGATTCTTTACTATTCTGGGACCATTCTGTTACTGTTTTCCAGCTTTCAACTTGCAGTCATCTATCAAAATAGCTTTGTTCTTAATTTTCTTTCCTTTTTTATCTGTAAGGAGATTGAACCCAGGTCTTGTAATGCAGGGCAAGAACTCTAGGACTGATACACCCCAGCTTCTTAATTTTATTTATTTATTGGAGGTTAACATTAGAAAAATTTATTGGTGAAAAGAAATGTGGAATGGGGAAATGGGGAATAAGAATCACTCCAGAGAGACCGGGGTGGGGGGTCCCAAGTGGGTTGCCCTCATTAAATTTATTTTTGATTGATATAATAATTGTAAATATTTATGGGGCCTAATGTGATGGGAGTTAATAGGGATAGAACATAGCGCCTTCCCGTTGAGACACACTCCCTGCCTGGTTTGGTTTGGTTTTGAGATGGAGTCTGCCTAAGCTATTAAATTGCCCAGGTTGGGCTCAAACTTGTAACTCCCCATCTCAGTCTCCCAGAGTGCTGGAATTGCAGGCATGCACCACCACGCCCGGCCCATGTGATGTTTTGATGCATGGACCCATTGCGTAAAGATCAACTTCGAGTAACTTAGCTATTTATCACATTACCCATTTCTCATTTCTCTGTGGTGAGAATGCTCAAAGTCCGCTTTTGCAGCTATCTTGAAACGTACAGTAGAGGACCCTTGTATGTGGCTGCCCTCCTGTGCAGGAGACCACCAGAACCCTTTCTTCCTTCGGCTGTGACCTCTCCTGCCCCCCGTGGCCTGCCCCTCCCCAAAGCCCAGTACCTGCTATTCCAGCCTCAGCTTCAGGGAGGTCAACTTCTCATGGTTCTACATGCAAGCAAGGGCGTGTGGTGTTTCTCTAGCTGTGCCTGACTCGTTTTATTTAACATAACGTCCTCTTGGTTTCAGCACGTTGTGACAATGACAGAAATGCCCTTTTAATGACTGAGCGTACATATACACTATAGTTTCTTTTTCTACTCTTCCATCTTTTCCAGGGCATTTATATTCAATCTGCATGTTGAGTGGCCAGAACTTCCAACAACACCACGAAGAAAGAAAAGGAAGTCTCGCTTTTGTTAACACTTAATTTTTAAGGGAAGTAAAATCAGACTTTTTTACAAAGAGAATATATGTAAGGATTTTATTAAAGAAGCCAGGTAGATGTAGTAACTGGTTCATAAGCAACCGAAAGAACAGACACACTTACAACTCAGGAATATGGAGGCGAATGTGCCAACTGAAGGAAAACAGTGTTTTCCGCGATGTCAGGAAACCATTGATTGACCTTTTATTGGGCAGGGCAGAGTTTGCTCGTGCGGAAGAATAAATGTGCAATGCTGTTCATTGTCTACAATTTACAGGGTTATATAATAACTTTCATGGGTTAATCAGAGTCGGATAATACAGGAAGTATATCCTCTTGAGTCTAGACAGTTTTACCCCGAAGCACACATTTTATCTTCTATTTTTCTTCTCCTCAACACTGTTTGTTTTAATTCAACAGAATAATAGTACCAATCCGATGCCTAAATGGTTATAACATTATCATTTGGCTTTAAAAAGAATTTCTTCACATGTAGTGGAGTTAATAGGGTGTCTTGATAAACACCAGCGTTCACTTAAGAAGCCAAACAGCTTTTTGTGCCTATGGTTTGTAATCTGAGCAACTGTTTTGAAGATAACAGTGTGCAATATATTAACCATTGTTAGTCTCCTATTATTTTGTTTTGGAATTCTGTATTGAATTGTACTTTATTTTATTTACTTTTTTAGTTTAAAAAAAGAAGAAGAAAAAACAAGCCATTGTAGATGCGCTGAGAGTTCACTGATCCTTGGTGGACGTTACCTTAAATGAGGCAAGGTCAGTATTTTGCCAACTGTATTCTTCCTTTCAAGTTTACTGCCTTTCATGGTCTATGGATTTATCTTTTACAAACCCATTAGCAAATTCCAGTTAATTTAAAAAATGTCAGCTTAATTCATAAGCCTGTTACATGCATGATGAATAAGAGGGCAAATAGAAATGTGGATTTGCTTACAGAGAAATTATAGTGCAATTGTGCAGGGCAGAGAGAGGAAATGTATAATTATACTACAGGATAACATCTAACTCACATGAAGGCAAAAAAAGTTCCTGAAACAAATTAATGATTTTTTTCTCCAGTAAGAGACTTGGCTATTCTTCCTCCTCAGTTAAAATCTAAAAATTAAAGAGCACAGGCTTTCTTTTGAAACCCAGAGAAAACCAAAATAAACTTGGTAGATTCATCTGGATCTCAATTGCTTGCTTTTAACATTGACTTGGAAGTCCTCTAACTATATAATAAGGTGGTGGACCCTGGTAATTTTTCCGAGGACAACACTCCTGATGTGTAGTCACTTGGTAATGATTGTTTAAGTTCTTGTTTGTTTGGATTTTAGGATTTGCAGGTTCACTTGGTTCATCCTGGTTCAGTTCAAATCAAGCCCCTGACTCGGCCTTCACAAATCTCCAGGGAGCGAGCTCTGGACACCAGAGGACCAAGACATCCACCCGCAGACCCTGCTGCTGCTGCTGCCTTTTCCTGAGCCTCAGTTCCAGTGGCAGCCGGCACTCTGACTGTGCCTCTGCCTTTCCTTCCTGACCTCTTGCCCCCGCTGCGGAGGGTCTGCTCCCTTGTCTCATAAATATCCCCAGGCCCTATTCTCCGGGAGGGACTCCCGCCAGGAGCCTCTGCTCTGCACACCTGGCCTCCTTGTAAGTGACTGTGTTTCTCAGAGCTCCAGTGGGGCGCATCTTGGTCAGCAGCCAAACCTGGCTCTTGGACAACAGGTGCCAGTGCACGAGGCCGGGAAAGGCAATGTGTGCTCCTGGTTTAGCTGACTGATTTGTGTTTTAGGTCTGCTGCAAGGAACTGCTAGAATCCGTGGCCTCGAATAACTGAAATTTGTTCCCTTTTCTGAAGTCTAGGTCCTAATTCAAGGTGTCAGCGGAGACTTTATCTACCGGAAGGTGCCAGAGATGAACATTCCCCAGCCTCTTTGTGGCCTTTGGTGGCCCCTGGAGATCCTGGACACCCTTTGGCTTGCAGTGGAGTCACTTTGGCTTCTGCTCTGTGAATAGTTTCCTTCCTTCTGTGGTAACCTCTGTCTCTGTGCATCCTGCTCTCCTACAGACACCAGTCCCTGGACTTCAGGGCCCATCTCAGTCTAGTTTAATTTTCTGTGGATCCTTATATGTGCCCAAAAGTCCTGTTTCCAAACAAGATGGCATTCTCTGCTTCTGGGTTTCATTCTGGTTCTCATAAATGTCTGAGAGACCAACCTGCTCCCCAGCAGCCTGGAGAGAAGTGGGGCATGGGCAGAAATAAGCAGCCTCTCCTCTCCTCTCCTCTCCTGTCCTCTCCTCACTTCTCTCCTCTCCTCTCCTCTCCTCTCCTCTCCTCTCCTCTCCTCTCTAAAAAGTGGACAAAAAGTCTGGGAAGGTGGACCTGTGTGCAGGTCTTGCAGTCAGATTGCTGAGGGTGGAGTTGACTGATTCTTGCTTACAAATTGTAGACCAGAGATGATAATAAGAGCAATAATAAAAGATGGAGTCAGCAGTAAAATTAACATTAGGAAAACACAAGATATTTTAAGCAATGGTCTGATCTAAATCAGTGAAGCAAAGAGCCAGGTAAGGAATAAATCATGCCCTGGCTCCCAGATATTACCAACACCATGTGGCAAAACTGCGTTTAATCCTTCCTGTGTAGGGCGGAACATTTTCCACAGAGGTGGGGCAGTGGGAGGCAGCAGGAGGAGGTAGAGCTGGAATTCACAGGCAGTGACACGTTTGTGTTTGTGTAGGGACTCAGTCAGGACGGGGTAATGATGACACATGTCAGCCCAGGATGGCAGAAAGCAGAGGTGTGAGGGTTCTGAGTCCTGGGATTCAAGGAGTCGTAGGGTCACAGCTGTTAATGCCCAGCATTGAAAAGCGACAAGGCTTTCAGGCAGTGCTTGACCAAGCCGATCATCTCCTGGGCTGGAGCCTCCGGGAAATAATAAAGACAGTGCAAGGCCCTTGTCCTTGGAAATAGGTCCTTCTGGAGTCAGAGGGTCAGTGCTTCCCTTCTGAGACACTAAGTCACAGACAGCTGGCAAAAATGTGGAACCAGAGAGCCCTCTAGAAGAATTCACTGAGGCACAGACCACGGAGGCCAAGGTAAATCTTTACCTTTTAAAAAAAAGTTCTCTGCTGTGCCTGCCAAGGGCTAAAAAGTACCCGAGGGAAATACAAATTTTGGAAAAATAATAAATACAAGGAAAGAACCATACAATCAGTGAATGTAAGGCTTTAAGAAATAGTCATATTTTAAAAATAAACAGCCCCGTTCCCATACAGAGTCTCCTGCACACTCTTAACATCCAGTTCTCTCCCCTGTCCACTGGGGAACTCTGCCCCACCGGCCAGCTTGCAAACAGGCGGGACCCTGTGGCCACTCCCGGTAAATGAACTGTGGGTGAGAATAGGCTCTGCTGGTCTGCTTTGAATGTTTGGAAAGAAAACCTGCTGCATGATCTTCGTGCAAGCTCTTTTCTAACCTTGACAACCGTGGTGGGGAATGCTGCGGACTCGTGGACATAGGAAATCTCTCCCTGTGTCTCTCTGTCTCTGTCTCTCTCTTTCTCTCTCTCTCTGCGCTTCGACGCATGAGTTCCCTGTGCTTTGGGATTCATTTCTGCCGGCAGCACAGGTTACCCTGCCTTAACCATCTGTGCTGATACCCATGTGCCAAGTTTTAAGAGTGACAGAAGCAAACAAAGGATACAGGAAGCAGATGAAAAATGTATAGATTATGTTTGGTGAATAATAAGGGAAATGAATAGAGGAGAGGAATTCCCAAGGTCCTAAAAGAAGCAGTTTTGATGTTCAGTCTAATTTTCAGTAAGTCAGATGGTGGAGCAAGAACAAAACATTCCAAATTTACTGTTTGGGTTTCCAGGTAATGAAATTAAGTCTCTACCATCAGATAACGCTACTCTTTACCTTTTGATCCCGAGGTTTGGTTAGGAACTCATATCAAAATTCACACATTTCGTGACTTGCCAAGAATTTGACCTTCTTGTTAGAAATTTGATCTCACTGAAACTGAGGACCACTTCTTTTTCCTGAACAATATTTGATCACTGCATGCTCTGTGTCGCTGAACTATATTGAAAAGAGGAGGTGCTATGAGGAGCAGCCTAAAAGGCTTGTAATTTGTGATAAACTGTTTTCTTGGGAAACTGTTTTTACACTTTTTCAACCACTTGCCAGTTCAGAACAACATGTTCTCCTAATTCCAGGAGACGGCGTCGCCGCTGTCAGAGATGATGTGTTGCGTAATCAGTAACAGTAAATAGACTAATTCTTTGAAGCGATTCCTGCTGGAAGGTGTAGAAGAATATCCACTGGAAAGTGCCAGCATATACCTGCCAACAGCCGAAGCCCAGCAGCAGAGTGGAGAGATAAATAAGACACTGTGCTGTGACTGTCTTGAAGTTCTGAAATATTAGCCTGGGGAGGCATTGTGCAAGTACATAGTGAGCCCTTGTCTTTCACAGCAAAGATTCTGGTGGGAAACAAGGTATCACAAGTAACCCCTTCTACTGCTGGGCTTTAAGAGTGTATTTTACAAAAGTATGATAATGCGAAAGAAAAAAGAATGCTTGGCTGTGCAAAACGTAGAGCATGGAAGGCAGTATATAAATTTCTGGTAATTACTGAATGAATGAACAAGATACTGCCATCAACAAGCAACTGCTCTGGAAAATAAAAAGCTGTGCATCTATGAAACTTGTTACAGCTCCCTAGGGTTCAAATCTTCATTGTGAAAGCTCGGACTGTTAGTGAGCTAACTCTCCTGGAGGAGAAGGAGCCAGTGTCAGGGTCGGGCTTACCCAGTGACTGCCTAAGACAGGCTAAGCTGTGGCTTCTGGGTCCTGCGGATGCAGGGCACCTCACCGTGACCCTAAAGCCTCATTTAAGAAGTGGTAAGTAGCCAGGTTAGCAATAGCGCTATGTCCCAATCAGCCGCGGGCATTCTTGTTTAGAAACAGGAGGGAAAAAAAACCTATTAAAGGGATGGAGCAGAAATTACACCAAAAGATAGAAGTGAAGGGTAAAGACCTGAACCTAAACAAGTCGGTGGAAATGAGGACAATCGCTGCGGTAAGCTCTTCCAAGAGGAGATGAAGAGGAGATGGGCGCCCCGAGGCAGATTCTGCGGTTGCCTCACTCACCCTCTCTGGCGCTGTCTTCGCAGTAAGAGTCTTGAGTGGCAGCTCAGGAAAAAGCGAGAACATTGCGCATACTTTGGTAGGTGCTCACAGCCGAAGGACTAAGCTTTAGTGAAAGCCTTGCAGGCTCCTTCTAGAGCACAGGGTTTAGAGCGTGCTATGACACACTGCACTTCGGTCTGCTGCGCCTCCTCCCGCCCGGTCATGTGCGATGCACACGGGTTGGCCAGGATCCTGCAGCCTTTCTTGGTCGTCATTTCACTGTGGAGAAGACAGGATGGCAGCAAGAGGGTCACCGGGTAGGGAAGCTCTTTACGGAGTCTCCATACTCACCCCCACCTGCTGACCATTGCTCTGTTTTATGTGGAAAAACTCCATCTTGTTCAAGTCACCGCTGTTTGAATCCCTGTTACCACTCGCATGGGGTTCCGCTGGCCCAGGCTATCACAACCATTCCTCACCTCCTTTCAAAACAAGCAGTCACTCTGAGCACAAGGAAAAGGTTTGAGGTATACCTACGTGGAAGCTTGATAACATGACTGATAGTATTAAGTGTTTACTGAGCTTTTTCATCGGATTTTGTGTCACAGTGCAAATCGGAATGGATTTGTAGTGGCTATTCTCAGTACTTTGTGAAAGTGGTTATGATTATCCAGTGATTTTATAACAGCAAGAAAATTTGTTCAGCGCTCAGAGTTTTCAGATAAAAAGACTTATTGATCATCTTGGTCAAAGGAATAAGAAAAAGAAGGAGGAAGAGAAGGATGGAGGAGGAGGAAGGGAAAAAAGAAGGAAAAGGAGAAGAGGAAAAAGAGGAAGAAGAGGAGAAAACTAATTTGTGTAGAAATGAGACTAGAAATTAGCTGTACTGATTTTCAGTCTTGTATTTTTCCACTCTGTTGCAAGGCTGGTATTTTGATAAGGATAAATCACTTTCTTGAAATGCACTTGTGTAAGCGCCCCCATGAAGAACAGGTAGCCTTTGGTACATGAATAAAGAACTAAGAATCTCTCTTTCTAAAAATACATGAGGTGATCTTAAAATTTTGAAGTTGATTTCAAAGGTTGTATCATCTGTATTTTCAGTATGCTATCCATCATTCATTTTGGCATTTTAAAACACAAGTAATACTACATATTAATATTTAAATTTGGTTCACTCCTGTATATAGTATCTGGATAATAATAATATACATAAAGATTTGTAGAAACAGAGATGAATGTAGATTTTGTGCAGATGTAAGGCTTATACAATGTAGGCCATTCTTTAAGACAAATAAAAGAGGACCCTGAAAGTGAAACTATTTAGTAGCTTTAATTTTTATTTGGAATGTCAAGATAAATCAAAATAAAATGGATTTTTTTTAAAAGGACAAATTGCACAGACATTATATAAGCTAGAAAACTAAAGCATTCTTCTAATAAATTATTGCCTGTTACATGCACGCATTAAGTTTCACCTGCATTATTTTGATGTATATTCTAATTTCTCTTTTTCTGTGATTTCAGTGTTTTAGTGTGACCTGCTAGAGCACAGAAACAGTTCATTCTTGTCCATAGCAAGGGAGCCCAAATTTTATTTTTTGTTGAAGGTTTTCAAGTAATTGTTTGAAATATTTAACTTCTTGTTGGCAATAAGCTGTGAAAGCTAAGGTTGTGGTTGGAGCAAGAAGAGCTCTGTCTGGCTTATATGTAATGCATGCAGCGTTGTTGGGGGGCATTGCAAAATTTGAGGGCTGTGGTTTTCCTTCACCAGAATGTCAGTGCTTTGGTTCCAGTTGCACACATCAATGTGACCAGTACAGGACTTCTTAGTGATGTCAAAGCAGCAAGAAACTAATAAGATGCCGAGTAGATGTGGCCCAGAGATTAAGGAACAAATATGAGTTGGGGCACAGCCTGGTGACCACAAGGTGTCCAGTTGGGCGAGATGCTATGTGGAGTGGGCACCCCTGGGTGATGCGTTCAGGAAAATGGTCGCACAAAGCACTGGAGAACAACTGTGGCTGCCTATGTGGCCTGTAAGTTCAGTAATAACTGAAAGCCCGTTAGTGCATCACAAAGACAGCAGCAGGCTACCACGCACTGCCGAGATGATGGGAAAATGAGAAACAGCTCTGCTAGCAGACACTCCACGGTCTCCCAGTCATGAATGATGCACAAATCAGAATATCTCACTCTGCAATGAGAAGAAGGGACCAAACTTTCCCTTTTCCAGTGGACCTGAAAGATGCTCTTTCCTTACAAAGGCAGTTCTAGCTCTGCTTCTTTCTTCCTACCTTGTAAAAGACCTCACGCCACCTGCAGCAGCCTTGGTCAGGCACCACAGGGTCCCCAGCCATCCCACTCTGACCCCACGCTCTGCCTGCCTGCTCCCAGCCAGGGCCCCAGGTGGCTGCATGCTGGAGCTGGGGCGTCCTTGCCGGATGTGGGGGGAGCTCTTCCCATTGCAGCCCAGCTTTCCTCACTGGGCCAGGTTTTCTCACAGCAGCACTGCACCCGGAAGAAATCCCAACCCAGCCTCCTGCCTGTTCTCTTTTCACAGCACCAGGGCAACGTGGCAGCCTGAAGACTCTCCCGCCTGTCCTCACACACATCCCCATAAAGCCCTTGGGTATCTAACTGGGCACAGCTGGCTTAGAAGCAGGCTGAGAGAGCAGAGAGAAGGACACGTTAGAAAACTACATAACACGCCTGGGATTTAGCTCAGTGACATAAATGCCTGCCTGGCGAGCACTAGGTTGTGAGTTCGATCCCCAGTACCAAAAAGAAAAAAGAAAAAAAAAAAGAAAACTACATAATTCATCACATTGCCTAACTGACAAAGATGCCACCTCCCCACATGATGTGAGGTTCACGGAAACCCCTGAAACCACAGGACAGCCCACGCACTGATGAATCCACCAGTGAGGACCCGCAGTGTCCTGGTGCAGGGCGAGGGCTTGGGAGCGTGGCGACGCTGACAGCCGAGAGCCTGGCAGACAAAGACATCCGCATCCGTGCTCAGTCTTCCAGATGTGCAGCTGAGGGCGTGGAGCTGGGATCTCTCCTGCCTGGGAGGAGAAGTCAGGAGCCCGGGGAGGGAGGCCTGTACATCCCTGCAGGGCGATGTGATGCCCTGGCTGGCTGGGGAGCGCCCTGGAAAGAAAAGTCCAGAAACAGAGAAACGGGCTGGGGGGCTTCTATGTGGATAACACAGGAGTGAAGGTGAAGCGTGAATATGTTTCTTCTTCTTTGCTTCTGTCCGCTTCGTTTGGTAGCAGGGTCTCAGTTGCCCAGACAGGCCTCAAACTCACTATTCTCCTGCCTCAGCCTTCTGAGTAGCTAGAATTACACAACGCTGCACCGCTATGCCTTACTGAAGAGACCTCTTACATCGTATTTTTATACCTGCCAGGAAGCCAGCTCCACAGAGAAGGTCCTTAACGAGTATGTTGACAAGATAACTTTGTCCTCAGTCGTCCTAGGATTGGCACAATGGCCCTGCAGCCACGGAGCCCAGAAGGGAAGAAACAGAGGACACGTTGGCTCCCGCGCAGCTCCCGTCTCAGCAGCTCAGATCTAGATGCTGCCTCCCCCAGAAGCTCAGAGGTGCTGGCGACGAGGACGACCCGAGCCCTCGGATAAGGCCGCTGCTCAGGGAGGCCACGGGACGGGAAATGCCTTCTTCCCAGCAACCTCCTGAAGGTAAACTCTGTCCTGTCTGTCTCCTCACAGCGGCCCTTCATGATGAAGAGTCCTAAGATAGATTTCAATAGAACCAGACTGAAGTAAACGTGTGGGCTTTCCCCAGATGGACACCTGACTTCTGCAGCGGGGTCAGCCCGCCGCCTGCCGTCCGGGAATGAAGGAGGGCACATGGAGGGAGCGGCCAGCGTCAAAGCAGAGGGGACTGCAGTCCGCAGTGAGGAAGCTAACACTTCCTAGTCCTCCAAGACTTACAGGCTTCCGAATGCATGGCTAAGGCTCCTCCCAAGGGCCTCAGAACCAGGCCTCATTATCCTCACTGTAAACTGCTTTCTGGAGAAAGGAATGGATCATTATATTCAGCATAAAACCACTCTCCTTCAAGAAAAGTCGACTCCGTGGCTGTGTTTAGGCTTTAGATGCTTAGATGCAAAGAGCAGCTTGGCTTTGAACCTAAGGGAATTTTGGGGTGCATGGGGGCAGGGCTTGTCAATCCCATAGGCTGCTTTAGTTAGCTTTGCACTTTATTAACAAATGACCAAGATAGATTTATTCATCAGGAGGCAACCTGTTCTGGCTCACAGCTTGGAGGTTTCATCTGTGTCCAAGGCGTCCAGGGCTGCAGCACCCCATGGTGCGGACGTGAGGCAGAGGGAGCCCACTCCCCTCACCCGCCCAGAAGCAGAGCAGAGAGCAGAGGATAAGGACAGCACCCCATAATTCCTCTAAGGATGCGTCCCCAGTGACCGATCCCAGGCTCCACCTTCTAAAGGTTCCGTCTCCTCTGAGTAGCACCTTAGGCTGGGGTCCAGGCTTCCAAACCCCGAGCCTCTGTGGGATATTTAAGATTCAGGCGCTACCAGATTCTGAGGGTGTCTTTGTCTTGGAAACTTAGAGGCATTGTCTTGGAACCTGAGAAGAGAGAAGCCGGAAGAGTATTTTTAGGACGCTGTGTTACATTATGTGTGGTCACTCCTTCATAAGACTTGAATTATCATTAAAAACTCTGGAATTTGACGCATTTTACTTATTTCCTTATTAATATATGTCTTTTTCTTTTTTCTTTTTTTTAGAAATCATTCAACATCTTTGCTTTTATGTTAGAATGCTAAATATGCATTTTTGAATTCTTCCAATATACGCAAGTAAGCATGGTGTTATATTCACCTTTATTATTATTCTTTCCTAGACCAAAGTATGCAACAAAAGCATGCTTCTGAGACACTCTCATGTGCCTGTCATAAAAATAACAGAATTTTCACTTTAAAGGAAAGAAGTTTCTGAATAGAAAAATTTTAATGACTGTGATATTAAGAAGTTTACATGATTTAATTTCCAAACTAGCAGGAGAATTCCCACTAGTGGACAGGTACCTTTTCAAAGGTAAACAACTACAGCTACTGAAGAATCAATTTAAACACTCATAAATGATGTAAAATGCAGAATGATTGACTGTCGCAAGACGGTAACACCATATTCCGGAGTCAAAGCGCACACCTTTCTGTGCAAAGGCACCCGAGAGGCTTGGCTTCCTTGAGTTACACGTCTGAGCATGTGTGTGCGAAGAGCAGGGACAAGGCCAGGAGCTCGTGCGTGCGTTTTCCCTTTAAATCTCACGAGGACCCTAAGAGCTTGGGAGAGTGTCACCACCATTCCATAAACAAGGGCTCCACAGGGATTCCTTTCACACCCTCCAGCAATGCAACTCTCAGGCAGCAGTGCACTCGAAGCTGTCCCGGCTCCAGACCAGGGTCACCTGCACATCATAGGGGAGAAGACACAAGGCCAGAAGTGAAGGCTCCCGCTCTCAGAGCTCTGTGTGTGGGTCCAGGGCTCCCCCACTCACCTGCCCCGAAGAAGGAAACTGTGCTACCCCCATTTTTGTCACAAATTAAGGGAAGCAAGGCAGATTATCAAAGTCCTTACATTAATTAGTCTTTTCCTTACAAATCTCAGCACTGTGTGTAGAAACAGACTGGGTAGAAACAGACTTTGCCTGAGTGTGACTTTGTGCTGTCACTTTCTGGCCCTGTGAACAGCAGGGAGACACTGTTTGTTATTTTTAAAACTAGGGATAGTAGTGTTTATTTTATAAGTGTCATTTATGTTAATATGTGTGAAGATGCTAGTGTACAGAAAATAAAGGCGTAACATATGCTAATTCTTCTTTCACGGAAAATGGGCTCAAACCTCTTTCCTAGGATACTACAATGTGGCATCTTTGTTTACATCAGTATTTATATTTCCTTAAACAATCAATCTGCCTGAATGTTAATAGGCTGCATCACTTTGCCAAGCAATTTTCCTTGTTGAGGTGATGAGGGAGTGATGTTTAATATAAATAACTGCAAGAATTGGGAATACATGAATACAGATTTTCTCATGTGATTAACAGAGAATTTGTAGAATTACTTGTCTTTTAGCAACTCTCTGGGTGTAGCAGTACACAGCTGTAATCCCAGCACTCTGGAAGCTGAGACAGGAATTAGCCGAGAGTTTGAGACCAATCTAGGCTACATAGTTCAAGGCCAGCCCGAACTACGTGGTAAGACCCTGCCTCAACCTCCCCCCCAAAGTAACTTGACTGGTAGATCTTTTCTATATCTTAATTCAAAACCTCAGGGGCTGGGGTTAAAGCTCAGTGGTACAGTACCTGCCAAGTGCAAGGTCATGAGTTTGATCCCCAGTACAAAAAAATTAGAATTTAATTTAAAACCTACTACATTTTTGTGCTGTTCTTTCAAAACCATAAGTACAATGTATGACTTCTCAGTGGTTACAATGCTTGTGAAATAACGCTACCCTTCAATAAAGTAATCGAACATAGAAAGCTTTCTTTATGATTTTTATAACTTGAATGAGAATATAAACATTTTATACTACTCTTCTAAGCAAAAATTTTAACATAAAAATGATATAATTTTAATTGGAAGTCTATAATTTTAAAGAGTTTCAGCTTTAAAGATGCTGTTGTCTTTTTAAGAGCAATGTATCATCAAAATCACTGCATGCTTATCGCAGCCAAGGCGC